>JAHBCN010026259.1:0-10746 GCA_019359885.1 Listronotus oregonensis | reverse complement strand
TAAAAGTTGTAAAACCAGGATATGTGTATCTATAGAAAAACCATATTTGTTTTTACTGCAACTAATTGCGTTTTCGTTTACCACAGGTTCATCAGCATCAACAATTAGTGGCAGAAGTACTAAATCAGCCCCGTCAAGGTTTAAACCTGGGGTGCAGACTATAAAGGTTAGTTTATAGACAGATATTTTATTTAAAAGTAATTTATTATCAAAAGGCCGTTGTAATTATTTTTTATTATTATTTTCCAGAAATGTATAGATATACTCATCGAAAAAGAATATCTAGAGCGGACGGAGGGACAGAAAGACGAATACAAGTACTTGGCATGATGGGGCATCCTAGTGCGACGCCTTAACCTAATTTATTTTTTGACTCTGATGTAACGTTTTGTTTTTTTTTAATTAAATTAAACTCTTTCAAAAGTTTGTACAAACACGATTATGTTTCTTGTTATCAATAACCGAAAAATTGAATGCGTTTCGGTTAAATTCGGCAAATTTTACAGAATTAACATATTAGTAGGATCACTTGTTGTCAGCACAGTATATTAAAGGCTGATGATACATGGGTCACGCTTTCGGCCCTTTTACGTTTGAAATAAGAACTGGGGAACACTTCGTACGGACTGAGACGGGGGCCCAAATGACGCGACTTATATGTTACTTTTGTAAATTTTGGGTTTTGGGGGTTAAAAAAGGTTTGTTAAATATTTTCATGGAAAAATGTGGCACTGCAGTTATTGACCAGATACAACATTTCCCAAAAAAAGAAATAAAAAGGAAATGGATAATTTGCCCTGGATTTAAAATTTTTTTAATTATTTTAATATGAAAAAATAATATTTTAGATCCATGCATATGTTTTCCCTTTTGAGTGTTTAGTAAATTTTTGGAATGGTATATTTTTCATATGGAATAATAAGAAAAAATAAAATAATGCCAGTCTTTATTTTTAAATTTTTTTTTTTTTTTGGGAATTTTCTTTTTGGGTAAAATTACTTAATTCTTAAGAAAAAAAAATTTAAATTTTTGTTGTGTTAAAAGAAGAGATTCAAGGGTGCTATATCAAAACTTTATTTCCCAAATTTTGGGTTTTTTTGTTAATATCGTTTACTATCTCTTTTTTAAATTGTTGCCAAAATTAAACAGAACTATTTATTTGAAATTTTTTTACCCAAAATACCCGAAATTTTTAAAAATAGAAAATAAAAGCCAAATCTGTGTGTCGGTATGTGTAATGTCTCTACCAAATTTTCGTATTGATTTGTTTTAAAATTTAAGATACTTAGTAACTATTTTTCGAGAAATATAGGGCAAATAGGTGTGTCTAATTCTGTGTGTGTTTTTGAGTCCAATATCTAAATGATTGTAAAAGATATTGGCAAAAATAAATAGGAAGCAAGCTCCTTGATATTGCATCTTTGAATTCTCGCTCTAACTTTGCGAGAAATAAAGAAATGACGCTTTTTTAAAGGAAGTCCGATTGAGTTGTTTAAAAATTTTTGCAAAAGGCATAAATTACATATAAAAATTGTTTTCGATATATCCATCATCACACTAACTATTTTCACTATATTTCTCCTTTTTGGTACACGATTCTGATTTTAACATTATTGGCACACAATATTTGTAAACACTTTAAAAACTCGTTTCTTATAATCATTTTTTGTTTTATTAAATTGCGAAGTTTCACTTCAAACGCCGCGGCCATGTTTGCTGAAAAAAATCCCACGTGTATACATGGTTGCTGCATGTATACATAAAGCTTTGCTATTACATGGAAAAATGCATAAAATAAATATAAACACGAGTTTTAAAAAGGTGCTTAAAAAGTATTGTGTGCCAATTTAGTCTAAAATTAAGAATTGTCTGAAAAAAGAAGAAGCAATAGGAAAATGAAGTTCGTTGATCGATATATCAAAAACGAAACGTTTTCGACTAAAACTTCTTTTAAATTCGTGATTAGGGCCATAAAAAATGGAAAAATTAAGATATTGAACTTTTTTTTTCGAAAAGTACATATATATATATATATATATATATATATATATATATATATATATATATATATATATATATATATATAGTATATATATATATATATATATATATATATATATATATATATATATATATATATATATATATATATATATATATATATATATATATATATATATATATATATATATGTTAGTTCTTAGAGTTTCACGGATAGATGAATGTGCTGCCCATTCCGGGAAGTAGCATCTGTTTGTCATTGCCCTTGCGGAAGCTCTTGCAACCTCCGCAAGGAAAACTAATGACAAACGGATATACTCCGGAATGAAAACAACTCATATATATATATATATATATATATATATATATATATATATATATATATATATATATATATATATATATATATATATATATATATATATATATATATATATATATATATATATATATATATATATATATATATATATATATACAGGGTGGTCCACTAAGCGTCGGTAAATAGTTACTAAACCATTGAACTTAAAAGAAAATTTTCTTAACAAAAAATTTTAAAATTTTTTCTCTGCTACAATCCAAAATTATTTTCTAATATACAGGGTGCCTCAAAAAAGAGTAGTATCAAAAATTATATTTTTCTTAAATGGAATACCCTATGTTTTTATGTGGCAAATAAAGCCTCTGTGGGTTCTGTATTCAACTTTAAATTTGTATGTGGATCGAATGCAGCGTTGCCAAGCTATGAATTTTTTTTTAAAAAGATCAGTCAAAAACACACTTTTCTTAAATTGTCATTTCTCCGCCACTGTTGGTTAATTTCGCTGACAAATTTACATGTAATCTAATGTTGACCTACTTTATCCTAAAACTCCGTCTGGCTTTTTGGATTTAATTTATACCGGGTGTCCAAAATATTTATTCAAACATCTCTATTTTCAATTTTATTTTAATTAATTTTTTTAAATACAACACCCTGTATCTGGTGACCTTGGATGCCAAGGAACAGGTCCTCTTTTTTGATCCAACGGCCTGGAAATTTTTCATCCAGAGTATTTGTACTCCAGCACTAAATGAGCAGGTGCCCCATCTAACTGGAACCACATCCTTCTTATTAGTTGTAGTGGTATATTTTCTAACAGATTATCAAGATCTTCATTTAAAAAATTTTGAAAATATTTCCATTAAGGTGACCATCAAAAAAATGGGGCCCTATTATATGGTTTCCAATTATGCCTCCCCAAACATTTATACTCCAGCTATGTTGCTGGTCAACAGTCCTCATAAAATGTGGATTAACATCGGCGAAAAAGTTAAATTATGCCTTTTTAAATGATCATTATTGTGGAATGTCGTCTCATCGGTAAATAATACAATGTTAAAAAAAAACACATCGTCCCCAATTCGAGCAAGAACCCCCTTAAAGAAATTTATCCTATTTTCAAAGTCTTTCCTTCAATGCGATTCAGTTACACGATATGGATGAAACTTATTTTCTTCAACATTCTTCACAGAAGTTTGACCCCCCGTTCAGCAAATCACTTATGGGCGCTGTACTTCTATGTGGGTCTTCAACAACAGATGCGACCACGTTAAATTCATTTTTTCGTTTACCACTGGCTTTATTCTTTCATGCTTTTCGTACCTAACTGTTCCAGTCCTGTCAAATCTATCCATCAATCGTTGAATGATCTTGCATCTGGATGTTTTTGGAAACCTCTCACTGTATACTCGGGATGCCAGAAGACAATTTAAAACATTCTCCCTTTCAATTGATTCTTGCTGTGTATACTTTATTTTAATTGCCAAAAACGTCTTAATAGCGGAAGAAAATATGCCCAAAATGTAACCAAATGTCACAAGATTACATAAATAATTACTAAAACTGACATGTCAACAGTATCAATTGTTTCGGGTTTTTGAGCCATGCCTACGATATTTCCCATTTTAAGGAAATTTACGGAAAAGCCTTAATATCTCAAAAAATAGTGATAGGTAAGGCAAACATAATGTTTTCTGAAAAAGCACACTTAAAGCTATTCAACGGCAAAATAATATACAGGGTGTTGTATTTAAGAAATTTAATTAAAAAGAATTGAAAAAAAGAGATGTTTGAATAAATATTTTGACACCCTGTATAATAAAATAAAAAAATTTAAGATAGTTAGGATAAAAGGGTGTCAACATTAGATTACACGTAAATTTGTTAGCGAAATTAACAAACAGTGGCGGAGACATAACAGTTTAAAAAGTATGTTTTTTAAATGATCTTTGCAAAAAAAATCCAAGCTTGGGGAACGCGGATTTTTTCCCACATAAAAATTCAAAGTAAAATACAGAACCCACAGAGACTTCATTTGCCACATAAAAACATAGTGTATTCCATTTAACAAAAATATAAAAATTACTCCTTTTTGAAGGACCCTGTATCTGAAAATAATTTTTTGGAAGAGAAAATTTTTTAAAAGTTTTGTTTAAAAAATTTTTATAAGTTCAACGGTTAAGTAACTATTTACCGACGCCGCTTAGTGGACCACCCTGTATATAATATATATATATATATAATATATATATATATATATATATATATATATATATATATATATTAATATAATATATATATAAAAAATATATATTAAATATAATATATATATAAAAATAATTTATAAAATTTAAAAAATAAAATATATAATATATATATATATATATATATATATATATATATATATATATATATATATATATATATATATATATATATATATATATATATATATATATATAAAATAGAAATCTTTTTTCGATTTTTTAAGCCAAAAAAAATAACAAACTTCCCAATAAGTATCTTATATTTTCCTAAAATTTTAGAGTAATTTTTCACTAAAGATAACAAAACACTTGGAATTTTTTTCTTTGTCAACCGAATTTTGTGGAATCTCCTGTGACCATATTTAAAATATAATTTCGCAGAAGAAAAACCCTTTTTTGAGTTTGTACAAACTTTTGAAAATACTAATCAAGTTGAAGAACACGTTTGTGGTGTTGTGCAAAGGAGTATACGGGAGTGTATAATTGTAAATATTTAGTTGTATTGAATTTAAATATTTGAAAAAAAGCTATTTAATAAACGATTACATTTAACGCATCGGGGTTTTTACACTAAAACGGTTTTTGTTTTCTTTAGCGGGATGGTGTGGCCTGCATTTCTTCTAGGATATGATGACCCTGGTGGTGAGTTTGTAAATTCCAGATCCACAAAAAAAAAGTGGTGTGTGCTGGGTATCAGACTAAGATTTTCTGGTATATTTTTTCCGCTGAACGCCAATCTAAAGTCAAAATTGGGGATCAAACAGCAAAAAATCGAGAAAACCTCAAATATCGATACGGTACGTTTACCGGCATAAACCTGCTACCACCAAGGAAGTTTAAAGGTGTATGGAAGCCCAATACTGGAGAACAAAATTGTCCAGGCGTGCAGGGCAGCGGGAATAGGGGGGTTGGCCCCGCGGAATTTGCGCAATGAATAGTAGGTCAGGGCCGGATTTCCATAATTCTTTCTTACTATCTATAAAATTGACATCATCAAATGTCAAATTCCAACATTCACTGTTTTTTTTTTTATTTTTGCACAAAATTTTCACTATATTCCCCTTTTTTTACACAATTCTTGATTTTTACACTAAAGTGGCACACGATATTTTATAAACCCCTTTTTAAAACCTTGTATTTTTATTTATTTTACATCTTTTTTCCATTAAATTGCGAACTTTTAAGTTCAAGGCAGCAGCCATATTTGCTTAAAAATAAAAGTGTAAAAAGGTTTAAAATAAACATAAAAAAGTTTTTAAAACGTGTTTGTGAAATATTGTGTGCCAATTTAGTGTAAAAATCAAAATTTTGTGCAAAAAGAAGGAGGAATAGTGTAAATAAGGTTAGTTTGATTTTCAATTTTGATGATGAATATCTCGAAAACGAAACATTGCCGAATTTTTTTAGGTTTGTAATGAGCCCCCCAAAAAAACCGTACCAAAACTGTACTTTCTTCATTCAATTAGAGGGACCTGTAATTTTTAAAATTTGCCTGGTCTCCAGTAATCAATAATTTTGATCCTTTAAAAGAGTGTACTAAATTATTAAATGAAATAAAAGTACCTAAACCTTATTTCTTTTTAATAATCCACAGAAATATACAAACATTGTGGAAATCATCTAAAAGATAGGTAAGATTGCCTTATTTTTCTCACTGCTATTTCCTATGAAATTTTCATTTTCTATTATTAATAATTGATATATTATTATTTATTCGGTTACCTAACATTACGTCTCATAAGAAGCACCTAATTTAAATTTAAGAAATACTTAGCTAAAGTAAAAATGGAAATCATCTAAAAGATAGTTAAGATTGCCTTACTTTTCTCACTAATATTTCCTATGAAAAATTCGGTTACCTAACGTTACGTCTTATAAGAAGCATAATTTAAATTTAAAAAAAACTTACCTAAAGTTAAAAAGACGGGTATGTTACCCTTGGATTAGCAAGACAAAAAACCCTACAACCCTAGTCATTTTTTACGATATTATAAGTATCAAACAATAAACACAAAATTATAGTCACAATTTAATAAACACTAATCACTAAAATAAGAATGTTTTGATCAATCCAAAAAAAGGTACTCCGGCTCTCATAAATATAATGTGTTGGCTAACTTCACACTGAAACAGTGTGTAAGTAGCAACACATTCAATTTTTTCCAATTTGTTATTGCGCAGAATCGGCGGGGCCAACTCTGACAGTTATTTTCATACTGGGCTAGACATTTTTGATCGAATGGGCCATAGCATTGGGCTTCCATACACCTTTAAACTTCCTTGGCTACCACGGAATGTTTGGACTACGACTATTTAAACTATAAGAGATACAAAAAATTTCATAAAATAAAATATAAAGCTTTCCAAATTGTCGATATAAAAAGTTATATAAACGTTTTTAATAAAATAAATAATAAAGAAAATATAAACGAAAATGTAAGTTTAACAAAAAATTTCTGTCAAAAAGGATTTTTTTCCTTATTGTGCTTTTTTTGGTTTTTTTATTATAAATCATTTATTTAATTTTTTTAAATCCCAAATTACTTAAATTTGCAGAAAAAATCCAAAAATAAAAAAAAATTTCCTTTTTTTATTATAACTCAAAAAATATTGCAGTTAGACAAAAAAGCTATACAGACAGGTCCAGTGTAGTAGAAACATAGACAGGGAACTGATGAATTTACTACTGTCCGTTTCGATCGATAAACGTCGACATGTATGATTAACCGAACCGAAATTCAAAATTAAATCTTTTATGTTTTACCTATCTATTATTGATCTATAATACCTTAGAAACGGAATATGTTATGATAGCAATAATACCTGCTATCACACCTAGGGCATTATAAGCGGGCATTATGATAATGCCCGCTTATAATTATAATTATATTTCTCTCACAATAAAGATCAAGTTTATACAAAAAATATTTTTTTCTTTAAGCAATGCTAAAAATTAAACTTTATTTCCAAAATAAAAATTACAATTTTGAAATGTCCCGGAAAATGTAGCTGATCCCACTATAGAATGGTCGGTGTTTTTTGTGATGGTAGCAGCGGTGGTAGCACTAACGCTATTTTGTATAGAAGAACAGTCCATTAAAGAATTTTCAATAGTCGATACGGAATTAACCTCGGAATTAACTGAATTGGCAATCATTTGCTACTTTGTTTTTGGATGAAATACTTTCTTCTATATATCCTTCAGCTACTGAAGAGCTTTTCCATTTCCCATGTTGTTTTAGTGTTTCAAACGAAGCACCTGCCTCAACAAGTAAAGTTGACGATGTGCGACGCAAACAGTGGCCGGTGTAAGCTTCTGCATTATCCAGTTTTAAAAATTTTGCGATCAATGTTGGGACGCTTCCTATGGTATTTTTTTCCAATAGGTTGTACTGTACATCGACCCTTTCTATAGGTAAGAAAGAATCTTCGCTCCTTTATTCCAGCTGGTCTTAATGTTGTGTACTTTTTTATTAAATTTAAAGCGCCTAAATCTTCTTCAATGATAGTAAAACTTTTTGAAGTTGAAGTTTTAGTTTCTGGTACCTTTATAACCAAGACTGTTCGTCTATCTTCAATGTCTTCAATGGTCATTTTGACCAACTCATCTCGTCTTAAACCTCCAAAAACACCCATTACCAATATGACTTTGTGTACCAAGTAGATATCATCAGGAGCCTTCTTACTAAATTTTAATATTTGTTACCCTTCCAAAACTTTAGACTTCTTCGGGACGTATCCTTTCGACTTAACTTTTAAAGAGACGATGGTATTGCGAAATGTCTATATTTTCATAGACCATCAACGTAGACCTTAGGGTGGAATACTTGGTCCAGAGAGAGTTCGGACTGTATTTTTCCGACTAAAAATAATAAAGTTTGTTAAACATATGTATTAAAATAAAATCAATAACTTACCAGTTCCTGGAAATATGCCATTAAAACGTTTTCGGTTATTTGAAGAATTGCGTTCGCATCTTTCCAAATACCAAATATGCCATACTCCCGATCATACTGTTGCCTTGATTTAACTGGCAAAAGATTTTCGGTCGCTTTTATGGCCTTTTCTCTTATATTTTGTGGAATTTCTTCCATTTTGAGCAAATCGTTAAATAAAAAATGCCACCAGTCATTATCTACTTACGTATACAGGTACAGGTGCAACTTATTTTTTATATTGCGAATAAATAATGTAATTAGTCATTGAAAAACTCTTTTTTGGGTAAAACATAAAGCATTGTATGCACCACGGGCTTTACTGGACTATAATGCCCATCAGGTCGAAATCTAGCCCTGGGGCAATGTGTAAGTCAAGTGTTTTCTATGTTTCTACTAAAGTGGACCTGTCTGTATAGACTAAAATAAAGGGCTTGTAAAAATATATAGTTTATATCCTATAAAGTTTCGAGTATTTTTTTATAGTTTTTGAGATATTGACGTTTTAAATAAAAAAAAACAAATATCTCAAATTACGCCTTTCTCGATTTTTTGCTGTTTGACCCCCAATTTTTACTTCAGATTCGCGTTCAGCGGAAAAAAATACACCAGCAAATCTTAATTGACCAGCACAGACCACTTTGTTTTTGGTGGACCTGTGTTGTTTTGAGTATTAGTTTAAGGCACAGAGATGGAGAAGAAACGATCCACTAACTTGACAATTTTCGATTTTTCAAAACTTTCGCGCGCTGAATTTATGTTTAAGTTGACAGAGGCCCCATTGGAAACAATAAATTTGTTATTGCTATTTTATCTTTACAAGGCAATTTTGATTTTAGAACAATGTGTTGTGATTTTGTATAAATAGTATTTATGGTTCACGCTGAACTTCCGGAAAGGTTTCTTACTGAACCTTGTTGCTGAAAATTAGCAACCAATTACCGATTAATTGTTGCAGCTGAGTTCAACCTGCACATTAAAATGTAGGCGATAAGCATGCTGCGTCAGACTAACCGTTTGAAAAATAAATTTTATTAATTTTCGTGCTTTATTCTATGGTGTATTGCTTCATTTTAAATTTCCCAAGCCTTCTTTACATTTTTTTAAAAACAAAGGAAAACATTAAATTATGAGTCAAAAAGTTGTAAAGCATTTAAATCATAACTCATTTTGCGCCACCCTGTATCAGATGTTATGGGCCTCAAGGGGAACAATTTTGTATTATTTTTCGTGAAATTTTCTGTTTTTCTAAAAGCTATAGCCAGTCAAAATTTTTGCACGTAACAGTTTTCCTATGTAATTATTCCAAAATTCCTTCTAATTTCAAGAAAAATGCTGGTATTTTTACGAAATTTGTGATTTGACGATCAAATTTGATCAAATTCACAAATAAAATACAAACAAAAGATTCGCTTTTGAAACTAAGATTTTTTTTGGGGGTAAAAAAAACATTTTTTTTTCTCTCCCAACACTTACAAGAAAATAATTTTTTTGTAAGTTTGAATACATCTTCTTCCTTTTTAGATAAACATTTTTAAAAATCCTAAAGCCCGCCACTGCCGTACGTTACTCATTGACTCTATCACTGGTCAGTGCATAAGATATGTAGGTTGCACCATCCCTTTCACCTAATAATTTATAAATATTTCGTGTTAAGAAAAATGATATAAACATGAGTGTTGTATATATATATAATTTTTACAAAGTGATTTTTTTTTTGAGATTCAGTTTAACAAGGTGAGCGTTTATATATTTTTTTCTAATCCGAACATTTTTGTACTTATATCATCTATGCCAATTATGTTTCTTTCGAAATAATTTTTTCTATGTAAATTTTTTCAGAATCAGTGGCGTGTTGGATTTTCATTTTTTTAAAGTAAAAAATAAGGCATGTGACTCATAAAAATATCACTAGATCTATTAGTCTCGATGGGAAAATTCATTTTGGAATTTGCAAAAAAAAAGTTATTTACAAAAAAAATTTTTTCGGTAATAATACCAATATTAAAGCGATTATTTTTAAAAATATGTTCAACTGAAAGAACCACAACATATTTATAAATGGGAATTTTTGTTGATAACATTTACAAAAAAGAACAGTTATTAAATTTTAAAATTAAATTAGAACCCAAACATTTTGCGGGGGCTTTTAAAAAGTTATTGTAGGCTTGATGAAGGTTGACAGCTCAGGGGGGGGTTGTTCATGGCTATTTTATTCGAC
>JAHBCN010026258.1:0-10953 GCA_019359885.1 Listronotus oregonensis | reverse complement strand
AATTTTTTTTTTTTTTTTATTTAATTTTTTTTATTTTTTTTTTTTTTTTAAATTTTTTAACTTTTTTTTTTTCAAGGGGTTCTGAAAACAAAAAAAATGTATAATTTTTAAAAAAAATTTAAATTAAAATTAAACACTAAGATTAAAACAATAAATTGATTATGTTTTTTTAAATGACTCTAGCCTTAAGAAAACCCCTTTGCATTGAAAAAGGAAAAAAATAAAAAAAACTTCCCCGAAAAAGCTATATATATATATATATATATATATATATATAAAATTTATATATATATATATATATATATATATATATATATATATATATATATATATATATATATATTTATATATATATATATATATATATATATATATATATATATATATATATATATATATATATATAAAAAAAATTTATATATATATATATATATATATATATATATATATATATATATATATATATATATATATATATATATATATATATATATATATATATATATATATATATATATATATATATATATATTAAAATATTTTAAAATAATACCTATTAAATACGTTGTTACATATTAAAAAATTATATTAAATTATAAAACACTATAAACACAATTTTTACGTTAAAAATAAAAAGATATAACTTTAAGATGCGTACCTTAGAGCTAATAGATGTTGGTTATAATTTAAATGATTTGTAGGAATATGGTAAAATGCATTTTTTTGTTTTTTAAAGAAAAAATGCATTTGATTATTATTATTTTTTTTAATTTATTTTTTATGTGATAAGGACATGCTTTAATTAGATGAATTTGCAGTATACTTTACGGATTTTTTTAGTTTCACTATACAGTACGGTGTTTGCGTTTTTTTAAACCTCAACCAATCAAGTTATGAGATATTTGGCTTGGGTTACTTATATCGTTTTTGTCGTTTAAGGCTTCTTTTTCTTTTTAAATTTAAATTATGTCTTTTACTGTAAGTTTTTTGTAGTTTAAATCTTTTGCTAATACTTTTGTTTCGCCAAAGTTAAATTTATGAATTGTCTGTGCTTCGTATTTACGTAGTGCAGTGGAGGCATTTTTAATGTATTTATGACCATTCAATCTCTTCTCTAAAAGTTGTGTTGTCATAGCAATATATTTTTTTTTTGGCAATTTAAACATGGGACCAAATATACCAATTGGACATTTTTTTCTTAGGAACTTTGATTTTTTTGAATAAGTATGCTACATTATAGATTTTGGGAATCTAAAACTTCTTAAAATACGTAATCAAAAATTCAGGGTCGTATTTTAAATAAACAAAGTTGATGATGACAGCTAAAAGACAAACGTCGGTGTGTTAATCTAATAACCCTATGTCGTAGAACAGAAAAGGTAGCAATGAGAATGTAAAATTTATTTTGTTATATCTATTTAAATAAAGTAATGAAAAAATCAAAATGAAATTATGAATTTTTTTTTCAAAAATCTTTAAAAATATTTAAATTTTTTAAGCTTTTAGGGTGGCATTTTAATCAGCATCTAATTGTGCAACTTTGCCTCCATTTAATCGACCTCGTATCTCTTTTAGTTTCCAAGATCGCAATGATGAAAATCAAATTTGAGACATCCTGTATACTTGATGTTCAAACCTTTCACAATATTAGTACGGGGAAACAAAATGAAAGACCCTTTGTTTCCCTGGTATATTAATATAAAGTTTATCAACAATATGAAATTTATACTACATTCCGCAAACAAATATACATATTCCAAATATGTTTAAACTGATAAAATATAGTCCAATGTTACTGACTGCATTATAAGCAGTATGCAAAACAAAGTGTATCCGAATGATACAAAAGCAAACAATAAATTTAAATTTGTAGTTTAGGAATTATACTTACGCCAAATACCGAAATATGCCGGAATAATATAATTATTAATCCACGTGCAACTCAAATTCGAAACACAATCATATTTGTGCGGACTTTTCGCATAAATTAAAAACGAAATAACTTTTGTTTAACGCTTACCTTTATTTTTTTTGTAATTGAGTGTCAAAGCTTTTTTTTTGTTATAAAATATTAAAATATATAATGCTATAAATACTAAATAAAAATATTCTTAAATTAACTAAATAACTAAATCTATATTTAAACATTAAAAACTTTATCAAGTCCTAGGTCTTCCTGAATTGTACCTAGTACCGATGCTGCATTACCCCGTTGCACAGCTAAACCAATTTTTTGGATAATAAAACTTCAAGATTTTTTGCATAGAACTTTTTTTGCAAATTTTATTTATAAAACCTTTGGCCTCATCACCCAAAGGACCAAAAGTTTCCACAGTAAAAGGAATGAAGATAAAGCGGTCTTCAAGCTCTTTATATTTTAGATGTTTTCTCGGTAAGTCGAGCAGCCGCATCTACTAAATTAGAAGTTTTGTCCAGATAGGATTTCGCAAGTGTACGGCTGCACGTAGCGTCCCAAAGTAATTGTTTTCCATATTTCCAGGGAATTAAGGTCGTCCATCTACACGTTTTTCATCGCGTCTGCAAACTCCAAGAGGCTTTAACACAGAAGGATTTTCAGCTGAAATCAGAGCTCTCTTGATAATGTCATTTATATGACTGTGTCTAGAAGAACGCTCTGCGCTGTTTTTGCAGCTTAACTCATCTAGGCCATAAATATCAGCATTTTCGCCGCAAACGTAGGTGTGTGCTCTCCACACACAGGCAGACCAAGTCTGAGAGCGATGGAAATATGAAATATTTTGTTATTTAACAAATTTCCCAAGGACGAAGATGGAAGTGCGTTAATCCAAACATTACTTTCAGGGGCTTGAAGAGCAAGTAGACGTGTCTTATTTCCACTTGTCTGGCATATGTTTGTAATATATTTGTGACGAGCTTGGCAAATCAAAAAGTCAAAATCTTTTTGTTTTTTTTTTTGGTAATTCTTGTAGTTGATTTTGAAGATTGCAAACAGATAACCATCTTACAAAACAATTGCTAAAATCATTATGTACTGTCGCAAGAATATAGGAAGGTAAAATATTAGTAAGTAAATCTGATACGTAATTGATTGGACCTTAAAATGCAGAAATAGACAGGGTGAATGTATCTCATATTCCTAGATCTCCAAACTTTACTGGAAGAGCGCTTTTTTATATATTAAAAATAGTTTAATCGAAAAAAATCGACATAAAATCATTTTTCTGGTTAAGGTTTCCTCAAAAACCTTTTTTTAAGGGAGTTCCTTAGTTTGATAGATTCAATAAATCATTTTTATTTTTTTTGCATAAATTGTTTTCTAAATGTGTGTAGAATATGGTGGTAAAGTGACCATTTAAAATTCAAAGCCATTATAAAGATACAGCAGTTAGAAGAGGCAGGTATTTGGAGCGCTGAGAGTTCTCTTGGCAGGATACCTCTATACAAATGTATCCTTATACAAGTACAGACAAGTTTTAACAAGTTTAGGAAAAAATGGTGTAGTTATTTACGTTGTGAAATTTATTTTAGTCTTGGTATTGCAGAATTATGGTAAGTTAGGATTTTTATAGTATATCTGTACTTGAAACTTCAAACGCGTTTTTTTCAAACCTATGTTTTTCAAACTTATCTCCATCATATCTTAAGAACGGCTCGACCGATTTACTTCAAATTTATAGGGTTGACTCAGCATATATAGAGGTACAAAATGATCTATCATTACCTCAAAATTTAAAATATTTTTTTTACCCAAAAATTGACAAAAAATACAAGCAATTCGAAATTTGGTCAAAAATCCAATTTTTAAAATTTTCTTTTTATAATAGTTCATTTCATGTATTTAGCCAATTTTTTTGGTTTTAAATAACCCAATCAGCTAATTTCGTTAAGAAAGTAAGGATCCATTTTTTGGACATTAAGTTATGGAGGTTTAACAAATAAATTTAAATGGGAGAAATATATAAATTTTGATAACTGAGACTCGCACAAAACCGAGTAAGTTTAAATTTATGGTGGTGTAACCAGACGAGTGTCTAAAAGTTCTCTTTGGGAAACTTGATACTAGTAAACGAGGGGGGACTAAAATATTTGCAACACCCACTATAGGGGGTACCTCTCCCACATAGGAAAACCGATTACAGGCCCCTTAAATCGCCTTGTCAACCCTCAACCGCGGACTCCCAACTTTCGGTACGGTTGTTTATTCACCCTTTTCTGCTAACTATTTAAAAATACTGCCGTAATAGTCATTGAAAGGTCACGGTAAACCAACAGTGAGATCGTTAACAACTTTGTATTGATGACAATGAAATGACTTGTTTGAAAACCTTATCTTGATTTTAATTTAACGCTGAGACGGCACCATTTATGCTGGTTCAGTGCATTTTATTTAAAGTTTAGAAACTTTAAAGTCCTAAGATAAAAATTCTCGATATCTTTAGTATCCCCCTTATAAAAGACTCTACACCCTGTAATAATATTTAATGGAAAATTTAAGTTTTTAATAAAATAACAGTTTCCATTATCCATATTTTTTTAAATACCTTAAAAATATAAAAAGACTAAAACGAATTAAAACATGAGCTTTGGCTTGATGGAGTTACAGCTCCTTTAGATGTCATTGCATCTCTCTAAAGCATAGTGTGTCAGATCTGTATTCCAGGGATACACAACTAGGAGGCGGGCATGAATACTAAATATTCGACTTTGTTCTATTTGTTCTTAGTTATTTTTTAACGCTGCCAAATTGAAATTCAGCTGCATACTTGGCCGTGTAAAAAAAGGAGCAAATTGTTTTCTATGAAGACAAAGATTGAAATTTCTTAAAAAAAATTACTCGCAAGGTATAAACTGAATTGTGTATTAATTTATACTGCTAATATCAGGGACTCTATGCATGTCAGCAGAATAAATAAATAAAACATTTAGCATGGCAGGGAATGGTAGTTATTTGGGAAATTTGCGTCTCTTTGCGAAAGGGAATTAGCACTGTAAACATGGTCAGGTCAACAACTAAAGTTCAATTTGTTACTATAAAAAAAAAATTAACAAAGAACAAAACGTATGTTTTACGTTAGATATTTAAAATTCTTGAAGTAGAAAAACCGACAAAAATGCGTATATAATTTACTGATATTTGCGACGGTTTTTGAGCTGAGTAAAAGATTTCGTTGCCTTGATAAAAAAATATTTTTCTTTTGTAAATTATAAAATATTTTTTGCGATTTCTTTGCATTTAGCTGGTCCAAAAATTTATAGTAATAATCCAAGTTTACTGTTTTAATAGTTTGGAGATAATAGGTAAAAAATCGTTGTATTAAAAAACATACTAACACCTTTTTGTAAAGCGATACTTTTTTCTTTGTGTAAGTAGCATTCAGTTCTTCAAAAATTTTGTAATAATTCTTCTGAGCTTGTTGTCTTTGCTAATATGTGTATGCAGATATTTGACATTAAAAAGCTACACTACTTGATTTATTGAGATTCTAGCTAACTTTTTAATTCTAAACAACTTTTTCTTAATACAGTTTCCTCTATCTCTCAAATTAGGGTCACTTACTGGTAGCGATTTCTAACAATTTAGTTATAATTTGCCGTGTATAGCACCGATCTGAGTGAAACTTTGTTTATTTAAGTTTCAGACCATGCAGACCATAATCCCAAAACACCGTTTTAAAATTCGTAAATTTTTTGTCCGTTTGTCCTTATGGACTATCTATCCTGGACACACTGTATTTTATTTTTTAAAATTATAAAAACAAATTAAAAACTGTCGTTTCACATTTTATTTATGTCCACTTTAAAACTAAATGCATAAAATAACCTATATAATTTATACGAAATCATAAGGGTTAAATAAATAAATTAAAATAACAAGAGATATATAAATTTGAATACAGAAATGCAAAAGTTTCGCGAAACCAAATATATACGTTTAAATTTATGATCGTGTATTGTAACCGCAAACGTGCCTAAAATTTTATCCCGAGTATCAATAAAATAGTAAAAAGTCTTTTTGTTTTATAAAATAATGTTTTTACATGGCTAGTGACAGGTTCAGTCCCATTTCGGTTAACAATAATTAAATAAATTATCATGTTGCAAGCCAGAAGTGTTATAATTGGTTTTATCCCTATATTAAATGCTATTTGAAGGTTTTAGCAATACATTTGTTTTTTGAATCGGTCTTGCGTAAATATGTCAATATTATGTGTAAATTTAATAAAAGTTCCAAAAACGTGTAAATTTTAATAATGTTTGTGGTGTATTTTAAACAATTTTTTGGTCATTTTATTTTTACTATTTCTGTTTAATTTCCCTTTCTACTAGTCTAGTCGCAAAGTGTGTTTTCTGCGAAAAATAGTTAGAAGATCTCGAAAAATATGAGCGATAGCTCATTTGATGCGGAATGTATATCTGAGAAAGGCGTTTTGATGATAATTCAAAAACCAAAAGAGACAGCGAAAATTCCAAAAAAGATCCTTGAAGAAAAGGAAATTTGCGATCAAAAAGTTTTAACTCCCGGAGTTCTACCTTCAATATTTCTAATTTTAATTTAACGCTGAAAATGGGCCTCCGCGCGACATTTTTCTTGCGTCAAAACCTAGTACGTTACATTAAATATATTTTTTAGGGTATTATATATTAATTAAAAAATTGTGTATTCAAATCACTTTAAAGAATTTATTTTCATGTAAAATTTAACTTAAAGTTAATTTTTTCTACAAGTTGGACAATTGTTAATTAACAAATTTGTTTTGAACTTGCGTTTTTATTGTACTTAACAAAAAAATGTTTAAATAATTGTCGTACAAATTTTAGGCGTCGTAAAGCCCCTTTTTATATACATACCTTACAAGACCAAACCATAAAAGTTTTAAACAATTTAATGCTTTGTTTATAATTATTTTATTACTTTAGCAATATCTCTGATTTTTCATTTTTTGTCAAAGTTATAAAATTATTATAAACAAAAATTAAAATTTTTCAATATTTTATGGCGTAAGTAACCAAGTAACTTGATGTCAATAATGTGTCAAAGCTTCTCTGTTGTACTCGTTGCATAAAGCTGCTAGTGTTTAGTAAGAGGGTATATTAAATTTTGCAACCTGCTTTCCCTCATAACCCAGATTTTTTCTATTGGGGAAGAGTCTGGAGATCAAGGAGGCCCTCTTAAAAATACTAACATAGGTATTGTAGTAATAAGTAAATTTGTCATATTATTTTAGGTGGTGAACAAATATGTGAAATTCAAACACATATACTTTTTCATTGCATATGGCATTTGTTTATATTTAAAAAGTTCTTTTCAATGTTATCAATGCAATAAAAAAAATGTGTGTTTCATAGAACAACATATTTTTTGTGCTTTCGCAAATTTAGCAGTGTTTTAGTAAATAATATTTCCGTAAATATGCGCTGTGCAAATGAAAGGCATTGTTATCCGTTTTAATTTTGTAAACATAAACAAATTGGAAAAATAATAAAAGTTTAAAATAAAAAGTAATTCACAAAAGGTTAAATTGTGACATGTAAAATTTCACTAGAGGTGAGTCTTACATAACTAGATAATGAGGATTAGGTACGAAAATTTCGAATGTTGTTACATATTTATAAGTTTAACAAGTTCTTTATATAGTTATTAGAAAATGTATGACCATAGAAATTACTCTGTATATGTATTTTTTCAGCTCTGCTTTCCGGTACTCTACGGACATATCAAAGAGCGGGATGTGACAACGACATAGTTACCTTAAAATGTCCGGCGGGAACTAGTATTGCTATCCAGATAGCGCAGTATGGAAAATCCGCATCATCAAAGGGACTGTGTTCCAAATCGACATCAACAACAACTAGTCTTGAGCCAGAGATTTCCGAGACGACAGTTTGTCTCTTGCCAAACACTATCCAGGTCAGTATCCCTAACAAAACTTTTATTAGGTGCCCATAAAAAGCTCTTAGAAAGTAGAAACTTCTTGTCGTCTGTCTAAATAAGTTTTAAATTTTAGTTTGACAAAACAGAATATTTTTTTGTTACTCAAAGTTAATATATATTTAAAAAAAATACAGACGAAATACTAAGGCTGTATTTTTTAATTGTATGTTTGGTGGTATAAAGTAGATATACGTGATACAATTTGAAGGTTTAAAAGGGAAGAATAACCCTATGCAGTCAGCCAGTAGAAAGTAAGGGGTTTCTCCAGAAAGACTGTAAAGAGACGTAGAAATGTGGCAATTTGTGTTGCTATATTGGGAACTGCTAGAAAAGAAAATATTTTTATAAGCAATATTATCTTGGCCTTAATTGTCAAATCGGGTTGATGTGATAGATATTTTATTCTTTTGCTTTAAACGTATTTTAAATACAATCCTTTTCAGGTAAAGTGTATTCCATTTTAGGCTAAAAAAAGGATTAAATTTTTGTGCTGCTTTATTAAAAATCAAAATTTAAAACCTATTTGATTTTCTATGTTAAATGACAAAGCTTGTAAGGCTTTATTTCTTTTTTCCTTTTTTTTTTCTTTAAAAATATACAGTTGAATGGGATTTGAATCTTATTTTATTCAGTTGAAAAAGCTAAAACATGTGACTCTAAAATATAATATCCCCAGACTTTGTTTTGTTTCTGGTAATGGACATCCCCTATAATCGAACATATGAATAAAAAGAATACTAAAATAGGGACAAAGCCGAATTTAAAAAAAAACTTTATTTTTAAGGCGTCTTTGTATTCTGTGAATCTATCTATAAAATAACAGAGTGCTTTTATTACTAAAACATGTTAATATGTGATAAACAAAATATATATATATATATATATATATATATATATATATATATAATATATATATATATATATATATATATATATATATATATATATATATATATATATATATATATATATATATATATATATATATATATTATTTTAAAAAAATAATTTATGTTTTGGTTATTATTTTCACAAAACAAACTAATTAATATTTTTTTTTTTGGTTATTTTTTGTCTCTGTTTATTAAGTAAAATAAATGGGACTGGCTGAGATGAATTTATTTTAAATTTTAATTAGTAAAAAGGACATTTTAATTATAAACATAGAATTAATTAGAACGCACCTGTTATAACAGTCAACAGCTTTTTAATCCAGTTCAAGCGCTCATTTTATTATTAGGTTTTATTTACTTATATGTATATATGTTCGATTGTAATGAATATCCATTAAAGGGAACAAAGGAAACAAGAGAGATATATTAACTGAATAAAGTGAGGATTTAAATTCAATATGACTGTGTGTTTACTAAAAAGGGATAAAGGTGCACCCTTACAAGCCTTTTTATTTAAAGCGTATATTAGGGTTTTCTTAAATTTTGCTTTCAGGTAAAATTCAATAAAAAGTGTTTTAGGTGGGCTACTGTTTTTACTTCCTTGCTACGCAGAAAGTAGTGTTGTCACAAAAAAATCGCACCTTTAGGTAGCAATGGAGTGGGATTTGGAAAGGTATTTTAAGTCCTTGTTCGAGTTATTTCGTACTTTCCTTTGATTAAATTTAAGTCCTACATACAAGAAAAATATGTTATTTATCTAATTAAAAATTCTGCTAATATAGAAATTAAACGCAAAGATATTTGCAACGGATATCGTGATTTCTGGTCATAGACTTTTTAATAATACTTAACTAATAAAATATATTAACAATATTTTATTATAATTTCTCAGCCTAATACTTAAAATACTATCATATATCTCTGTAATATGTTTTACATCAGAAAATAGGTATTTATTGTAGAAACTTTCAACTTGACCCTTTAGCTCCGTTCAGGTCCATAATTTATTAACAAGGGTTTAAATTTGAATATTTAAATTTTCTCTGAAGCTTTTTTTTTACTTTAAGTTGAATCTCTACGCTAAAAGCTAAGTGGGCACCTAATAAATATTTAAGTACACTGAATCATTTTGAACACTTTTTACAAAGATTAAATGTATAACGTGGAGGGATTTAGAAATTTCAAGGTACATTTTTCATTCAGGCTACTATACTATTTTTATATATTTTCTGGCATTAAAGATAAACGTTTAGTGAGAAACTCTAGAATAAATGCAAGAATTTTCACTACTTTTGTAGTACAATTTAAATAATAAATTATAATAAAAAATAAAAGTATCTTCGATACTTTTATTTTTTATTATTTTGCGCAAAATAAAAATACCTTCGTTTATAAGAAAAGCATATTTTATAAATTAAAATTTTTTGTTTAAAAAATAAAAATGGAAAGGGAACAAAAAGCTCATTAAAAAAAAATGACTGTAATTACGATCAAATCTCGAAAAAGTTTAGAAAGGCGTGAAAAGGTTTATCTTTTTTATGTGTTCTGGCTAAAAAGGCGTAACATGGCAATATTCTCCTTAATCCTATCTCGGATTAAAACCAGAGGATTTATATTCAAATAAAGGGCAAAATTAACTTTTTTTAAACCCAGGCATTATAAATTTACATAGAAAGCTATGTTTTAAAATGTTTTTAACGAATATTTTTTTATTACTAAAATACCACCATTGTTAAAACAATGTGGCTAAATGAATAATATAGACAACATGATCGGAAAAAAAAAAAAAAAAAAAAAAAAAAAAAAAAATTTATATTTTATATATATATATATATATATTTATATATATATATATATATATATATATATATATATATATATATATATATATATAATGATTCCGATATCAAATGGAAAGAGCTCTTTCATCTCCCTTTACTCTTCCCCCACCGGAAGAGCAAATATTGGGGTTTGGTGTCCCTTTTTGGGAAAAAGAAGGGAAAAATTAAACTCCCCTCTCCCATAGTGACAGTGACGTGGGTAGCTACCCGGTCCTTTTTAAGGGGAAACCGTGTACCTTTTGAGTTCGTGTCTCCCCCTTTCCCTATAAAAACGGTTCTATCCGCTTTCTGTTTCAAGCCAGGG
>JAHBCN010026257.1:0-10772 GCA_019359885.1 Listronotus oregonensis | reverse complement strand
ACCTAAATATACTAAAAAAATAAGAAAATTTATGCATTCCAACATTTAATAACAAATTGATCGCAGAAAAAATATTGTAATTAACTTTAGCATTTGTTGCTATTAATTATCTTAACCCTAACGCGCTTTCTAAACTCACGCGTTAAGTGACCCCGATTATTAATCGCCCTTGGTTCGGTTAATAGCCATTTTTATCCCAAATCTTTAATAAATCTTTAATCTTTTATACCATTAGGAATTGGTAGGTTGGTTTAAGCGGGGTTGGTTGCGTGCCCATAATTGCACTGCAGTCTACTGGCTTATTGTGCTCCACTTTCTTGTTATAGAAGTCCGTTTTCCTTTATTAGGTCTAATGGGTTTCTACCAAGATGTTCATGCGGAAGCTGAGTGCTGAGTTATGCTCTTTATGTTTCCGAACAGAATATGTCTGCTATATGTCAGTGCATTGCAGTCGTATATTATGTGTAAGGCTGTTTCCTCCTCTTCCCCGCAATGTCTGTATGTTTTAAGACCAATATGTAAGCCCATTTTCAGAAAGTGTTTCCTTAGATAATAGTGGTCTGTCAAAAGTCCTACTTCTTGTCTTAACTGAGTACGACCTATAAGGAGGAGCTCAGCTGATGGTTTCTTGGAAGGATCGCCCAGCGTTGTCTTCGCCTGTCTTTGACCAGATGATGCCTGCCAACGAACCGAACGTTGTTTTAACCATCTGTCTATTATTGTTATTATCTCCTTGTTCTGAAGTACTGGCTCTGGGCCATTGAACTTTCTAGAGGGGCCAGCTCTTACTAGTTCATCTGCTTTTCATTTTCTCCAACTTCCGTATGTACAGAAACACAGAAACCCAAAGTAGATATATCCCGTGGTTCCTAGCGACAATTTTTTAGTTCATTTAGGCACTCCATAGTGATTGGAATGTAAAACGATGAGAATTTAGGGCTTTTGGAGCATGCTTAGATAGCCTAGATTTTCGCCTGGTATACTGTGGCTTACTATCCTAATTGAAAGCTCTAAGTCGCCCCGGGCTCTATCCCAAATCCCCCAGCATCTACTACATCACCTATCATTGAGTCATCGGTGCACCAAACCCGGCACCTGGGAGGTAATGGAGGTATTCCCTTTGTCCATATATCAGGATCACAGCTGACACTGTATGGTTTGTCAAAGTTGTAGACGGCTGTCATGTGATCTGGTCTTATGTCCAAGAGCTGTTTGTCAATAATATCCGTTGCCCTTGTGTGACCACATTTTTCGGAAGTTT
Organism: Listronotus oregonensis; assembly: GCA_019359885.1. Taxonomy (NCBI): domain Eukaryota; kingdom Metazoa; phylum Arthropoda; class Insecta; order Coleoptera; family Curculionidae; genus Listronotus; species Listronotus oregonensis. The sequence continues at coordinate 9,511 of JAHBCN010026257.1, read as the reverse complement.
CTTTCCACGTCTTGTTTTTTTTTTCATACCGTAGGTCCTGTAACTTCCGTTTTGATGTAAATATCCATCGAAGTTAAGTCCAGCATAGTTTCCATAGCCACACAAGGTGCACTTCTTTAGGCGCCGGTTCTGCACAGACATGGTAGTATTTGCAGACGGTTTAGTCTTATGACTGTCGTTATTTGTTGTACTTTAGTTCACCATACGATAGCGCCGTAGGTGACCATTGACCTGATAACTGGGACGTACAACCAAAGCATCATCTTTGGTCTTAGCCCCCAGGTTTTACCGAACATGCTCCTACATCTTATAAGGCACATTTCTGCTTTGGTCATATACATTGTTATCTGTTGGTTCTACGTTAATTTAGTGTCCAGAAGTAGACCTAGGTATTTCACGTCTTTAAGTTTTTATTTGCTCACTGAAGATTTTTAGATTGTTTTAGTTTCCTATATTTCTTTTGTTTGTAAATGGCTGTATTACGGTTTTTTTAGCGTTGACTTTAGGGCTTATTCCTTGATACCAGCGCTGTACGATATTCAGAGCTCTTTGCATGATTTCTGCTATAGTGGTGGAATGTTTGCCTTGTACGAGTATTACCACATCGTCAGTATACCCCTTATTGTTGAGACGTGTTAGTAACTCATTTACCCTTAGGTTTCATAGAAAAGGGAGAGCACTCCGCCCTAAGGACATCCTTGTTGTGCCACCTCCACTTCTACAGTGTCGCCATCTAGGCTAGCCTTAGCCTGCCGACTTGGAACGTGTTGTGTATCCAGCTGCTTGAGGTGTGGTCTATTCCAGGCGGCATCACTAGGCATAAAGCAAATGAAGGTTTTATCAAACACATCCTTGTGTCAATGAGAGCTCCCAATGCTTTTCCTTGTGATCTATGGACGTTTCTACCCTTGTTACGAGATTATCGAGAGCAGTACTGCTAGTATCTAATTAATTAAATTTAAGATTAATTTAACCTGATATATTTATTTCTTAAAAACAGCAGTTAAAAGGAAGATTACCATTCTTTTATTTGCTGGTCTCAAAATATATTTTTTTGTTATGAAAGTATTTTTTAAGTTAGGAAAATTGTGAATAAACATGTCTTTACCCTAAAACTGGGACCGAAGTATTTAGCAAAAAGCCCAAAAAATATTTTTTAACAGCAGCTTGACAACCTCAAGTTAATCATATACGAATTTTCCATTTACTACAGTTGTAAACTTAAAAAATAATTAAGAACTTTTACCAAATAAAAATAAAGACTTTATTTATTAAAGTAATGAGCTAAGCTTTCTTAAACTTGTGCACAAGTTAGACTTATTAACATTTAATTCTTTTAGTCTATAACAGCCCACATTTAACCTACGACCTCTTGTTTTTCGGTAAATGAATTAATTTCAACGGAATATCAAACACCTGGAAACTGTATAACTTAAGAATTTTTTTGCATATTATAACATTAATTTACAAGATCATTATAAAACAAAAATAACATATTCTGCCGGAACAAAAGTGCACATATATGATATTTTTTTCATACTGTATAGAGTGGCTAATTGCACAATGATATTTTACGTTCTTTTACGTGTTGTTTTTCCTTTATACGCTACTCTATTTTTACAATAAACTTCCAATAACGAACACGCTCGGTAGTTTATAAAAGAATTTCTAAACCAAAATTGAATTTTAGGAGAAACAAATTTTCGCAGCTACGAGCCGACGAACCGAACGGTCTGCAACTAAAGAAAATAAAAACGGTGGAACGGCGTGACCACGTAATTTTAGACTGAAAGTTTGCAGCATAATGGTTAAGGGAATTGACTATTATTGCTGGTGTGTATTATTTTGTAAACTTTGTAAGAGTATTTTTTTTATATAAAGGCTCTGTTTATTACAGACCCGTTGTGTATAATATTGTATATATTTTGGTTGTTTTTGGCGTTAATATAGTTTAGGTTAGTGGTCAGCATTGCGATTTGTACACAATTTCTTAAAATTGGTTTTATAAAAAGATAAAGGACGTAATCAAAAACACGAACAACTACTTTCTTTAAAATTTGTAAGTCAAGCAACCGACAGAAAAGCATTAGTTACAACTGAGATGTCGAAACATCGTAAAGCATTTTTCACTAACATACGAACGGATATCTATAAAAATAGTACTGTATAACCAGTAAAGTCCGCATTAAATGAGATCCTTTTTTATTAATAGCCTTATTCGAAGTAACTTTGGCATCAATTTCTGTTTCAATCAAGATAAGAAATTAACCAAAAATTGCAGTCACTTTAGTCGCTTTAATTGTCAACTTTTTTAAAATATAATAAAAATCGTAAAAAGCTGTTAGAAAGTTTTTGTAAAGGCAGTTTTTTTGCTTATATGCACAACTTTAGGTGCATAAGTAAATTTTATTTTTTTATCAATTTTTCGTAAATTGCACTATTTTTTTTTAATAAGGCTCAACGCAATCTACACAACACTTCTTTATTTTGACAATGTTTTATTCCAGACGCATATTCTTTAAAGAATTAAGGTAGTTTACTTGCGACAGTCACAGACAAAAGTATCGCCTTATAGTGAGTAAGGCCCGGCCCGTCCACAAGTTAAATTCCGATTGGGAAGAACATCTTTTATCTTCGTCTCTTCTATGCCATCCATGTTGAACTCGCCCATATCTCTCTAACAAAAATTGATTGTTGAACGAGCCGGAATTTCTTTGACTATTACCAGTACGAATTAATAATTTTTTCCTATTTTAGTTAAATTCATAATGCGGTATTTTAAATGGACCACAAATTTAGTGCTGTTCCAAATAATATCGAATACCAAAAGTTAGAGGTTCTCAATGTTAAAAAATATTATTTTTAAAGGAGACCGTACACAACACATAAGGTCTGATTGTTATTCAGTAATATTTTACACTATTGTACACTTAAAAAAAATATCGTACACTATTTCTTAATAACAAACTGACCTATGTAAACTTTCAAAAATCAATTTTTTTTGACAAAACGATCAAAAAAGTCCGTTTTGTGTTTTAAAATTTTCTAATACTTTGATTTATTTTGTATTACTTTTTAAAAACTGTTTCTAGATATTCCAAAATAAATATATGGCTTTCATATATGACAGATATCGACAATGATTAATTATGCACAATTTAATTGTGTCATTTTACAGACAATAAGAGAATCGTTTTTTTTTTCATTTAGATAAAAAACACTTTTATTACCATTTTAATTTTATTTAATTCCTAAGAAAACTCGTTTTACGAGTAAGGTACCTTAAATGTGTGTTTTTCTGTTAAATCCAAATTGAGCTAATAAATTTTGGTCATATGTGATGCAAACTTTATTTAATTCTGGGTTACTTTTAAAAATCTGTTTTTTAAAAGAAAGTTTTTTTTTATCTTGTTTTAAAGATTAAGTTTAAAACTTTATTTAAATCTGGTGTAAAGCTATGTTGTAAAAAAGAGAAAATAGCTGGTTACTATTCAAGTGAAGTTTTCAAAAATTTAATTAGGATGGTAGCATACGATGAATCACCAAAAACTCAGGTTGGCCATAAACCAATTACAAAAATAAAGATCGACGATTGCCCTTGAATTAATATTGTCAGTTAAATCGCTTTCTGTTTGTCATAGTGGCTTTTAGTTAATACCGCGTATTAAAAAATAATAAAAAAATGTTAACTTTACAGAAAAAAATAAAAATTGTAATAATATTTGTTAAAAACAACATTCATCATGTAGTGGCCAACATTTTTAATGAAATGCATCCATGTCAAAATATTCAACAATCTACTGTAGTAAGATTATAGCGAAATTTAATTTTACTGGATCAGTGGCAAATTCATTTAAAAAACCACACAGTCCCATAAAACATATTGAAGAAGTCCAATTAAGTGTGTGCCTAGATACGGTGGAACATGGGCAAACTAATAGTATAGATAGTTATTTGTGTATCAAGGCCGAAAAGTTGATCTTTTTTGGCCGAATCGAAAATTTGCGGACAGGCGTAGCCGAGGCCAAGCAAGTTTTAGATGAGGTAAAAAAAGATCATTAGGCCGAAGTACACACAACATTTTTTAGGCGACTGTTTTATCAAGTAGGTATTATATTTTGTTTGTTTTTTTGATTTTTAAAATAGGAAAAAAATTAAAAAACAACAAATTTTTATTGATTTAATAATGTTAATGTGGCACAATTGGAACATCATGTGATAAAGATTATAAACAGAACTTACTTCTATAAAAATGGTAACAAATTAGTTTTATTTGTTATTAATTGTTATGTCAAAAGTAAATTTATTTTACTTTAAAAATGTAATTTCACTTTTAGACATGAGATTATTAACAGTCATGTCATTTTCTAGCTATTTAGAAATAATATTCTTTGATTTAGAATCTCTAAAATTTTTTTGAACAGGAAAACACAAACCTGAAGTACCATCTTCTTTTTCAAAATTTTTACCATACCCTTCCACAAGAATTCTATTTGCTATTTCTTTTTTTCTTGAAATTGAATCTTTAATGCAAAGGCTGCACTGCGCTACTGATTTAGACTTCCAACCTCCGTGGCTATTTAGCATTAAAATGTCAGCTCCTGTTTCAACCAAAAGAGAAGATAAACTTCTTCTAAAGGCGTGACCTGTATATCTATTAGCATTTGGCAACTGTAAATACTGTGCAATAAGGGATGGTATTTTTTACTTGGAACGCTTTGAAACAGGAAAGATTTATCGCATATTCGGAGGGTATTTAAGAAGTTTGCAATCTGATTGAACCTGAGTTTCTATAGTCAGTATTCTCTTTTATGCGGGCAGGATTTTATTAACTAAATAAAGGAAATCGCAATATTTACCTATGGGACCCCAACGCAACTTACGGGACATTAAAATGTGCAATTTTTGTACTTGTTGCAGAAACACATCTTGCAACCTGGGAGCTATTTTTCTATAGGAACGAGTACGCTAAGATTTCTTTTAAATTTTTATAAAATAATAAACATCTAAATTTAAACACTAAATTTTCCTTATAATCGTGGAAACACCGCTGAAATATGAATAAAATTCTTTTACCGGTCCAAAAATGATTAAACAAACAAACCGAGTTGATTTCGAGCGCCACAGCCGCGCTCCGTCATGCCTTCGTAAACTCCGTGGTGATGTAGCGCGTCGACGCATCTAAAGAAAGCTCGGGTCCTTTGGACGACGCGACTAGCACATCTATTTCTGTAACTAATTCAAATTGTATGGTTTCGGACAAAGTGTACAGGGTCTTTGATTATATTTACGTGGCTTCTGGGGCCTCTATTTTTGAAGACAGAAGAAAATGTTTTATATAAAAATTGTAAGATTTTTTCCCTATTATCTTTTACAATTATCAGTAAAAAATATCGCAATAAAAAAATGGAAAAATATAGGCAACTTTAACTTTTTTAAATGAAACACCCTGTATATTATGCCCTCCAACAAAAGATCTTTTTTTTCTGATTTCAAATATACAGTAAAGCGCACCGTACTGCGAACATAGGAGGCTCCTGGACGATTTTGGATGAACCCAATTCTAAAATACCAATAATAATTTTGTGGCTTGCATTTCAATTTCCGTCTCGTTTCCTTAGTTGGCTTATTTTTGGTTGGGGCTGGTGGGGAATGCGGTGATAAATTCGGAAGAATTATCTGCCCAGTTTAGTTGTGTACTACGTTTTTATTTTCAGTTAGAGGATGCAGTGTTTGTAGGCAAGTAACAAGAGCCTAGCTAGCGTCAACCGACTTCGATCTGATTTTTTATAAGCCTAAATTTAAAATTAGTTGCTTACGAGACAGCAACGTTTGCTGCGGTCTTAAAACCAAACAGTTTTTCCTAATAAAATAAAATAATTTTTTCTAATAAATAATGAAACGTAGAAGATATTCTTAAGAAAATAATTTAATGTGCATTCATAAAATATACAAAAACTCTTTCAAGTTATCAAAGATGCTCAAATAAACCACCTTCTTGAGCCACAAAATTACCAAGATTGTCATAAAAACGCCTTCTGACATTTGCTAGAATGTTAAGGGTAATAATCCTAAAAGAATTCTCAATTTGTAATTGTAATTTTTGTAGATTAATAGCCCTATTCTCCTGGAAACCATAAATTTCTGATTTTACGTGACCCCAGAGAAAAAAATCGTTGGGTGAGACCATGAAGTGGAAATGTCGATTTATCAGTAAAAACAATGTTTCTTATAAAACTTGCATTGTTATTTTTCATTTCCATTACAGTTTTAAAAAATTGTATTTGTCTAAAATGATCATCAGGGTTAATTTCATGGGTTTTCTTACTTTGTAGGAGCGGTATAAATTTTTTCAGCACTCTTCCCACTGATCTTTGCACAAATCAACCTGTTCTGCAATTGTATTAATGGAAACTGTAGGATTTTTAATAACACTTGTCACTACCATAATTTCTTTCATTTTCCTTTCCTGGTTTTTTTTCTGGGGCACTATCATGTTTATGTTTTCTTGGAGTTAAACAACCAAATGTCAGAAAGTTTTTAATGACTCGGTAAATAGTGAAATCGTGAGTCGGCAGTTATAAATAAATTAATAAATAATTCCCTAATTCCCCTAACAGGATTTCCACGGTGATACCATTCAAATATTTTAATTTTCTCTTTCAGTTCGTAAACATCCATTACTAATAATAATTATTTTATTAAGAAAACTTTTTGGTCGTAAATATTCGACACTGTACAACTATTGCTGTCGAGCGTTCGATACTAAAGAATTATTTCAGAAATAAACTTATTGAATTGTTTGCTGGAAGATTATTGATCGATAAGCAATGCGTGCGGCGTTTTTAGGTACATCCAAAATCGTCCAAGATTGTCCTATGTTCGCAGTACTCTGCGCTTTACTGTATACTAATAATATTTGGATGAACCATTTTTGAGACATTTTAGGTTAAATTATTAATAAATTACAAAAAAGTTTTTTTATTAGTATCAAGAAAGCCATGGAAACAATAAAATTGTTATGTTGCTGAATTTGGTGAGAGTTTGCTCTGGACCAATAATGTTTATTTTTGTGATTAAACATTCCTGCTAGAGTAAAGACTTGTCGGTGAATAGAATTTTATTTAAAAACTTTGGATCCTGCTGCATAAACCTAGCTATTTTCAATGCATACTTAGGTCGGTCCTGCATGTTTTGTTCAGGAAGATTCTGAATGGACCTAAATTTATAAGGAGTAAAATTTAAAGGTTAAATAAATTCTATAATTTGTTTAAGTTTAGATGCCGCATCAGATATTAATATTTCAGGATTTTCTAAAACTATTTAAAGTAGTTAGTGTTAGTCCAATAGAAAAAGTATAACAATTATCCTGAAAAAAACGAGGATATCCAAAACTTAGTTTTCATTTTGTGCTGCAGTTCTTTTCTATATTTTTAAGCTTTTTCGTTCAATAAACTTTCTTCCTATGTATTTAATAGTATCTATAGATGGTACTTGTTGTTAAGGATATAATAATAATAAGTAATATCCCCATTGCACTGTCGTCACATTATTATTGTTACCATAAAAAAGACGCACAATAGCGATTTTTTGTTCTTCTGAATAGCCCATCGACAAAAAACCAATACAAACTACCTACTTTTAATAATTAAAATGATAAACTTAAATTATCAAAAGGTCAAATTTATTAAAACAATTTTATTGTTTCCATAGCTTTCTTGATACTAATTTTTTTTTCAATTTATTTATATTTTAAGCTTTAATATCTCAAAAATGGTTCATTCAAATATCATCAATGTATATATATATATATATATATATATATATATATATATATATATATATATATATATATATATATATATATATATATATATATATATATATATATATATATATATATATATATATGTCGGAGAATGGTAATATTATCGGTAGCATGTCCTGGCAATATAAATAATACTCGGCAATCCGTCAAAATACACAACTAATTATTATTTTGACTAACTAAACGATTAAAACACGGATTAAACAAAACAACACGAATAAACATGTAAACTACAGTCTATAGATAAAAACAATGCAAAAGTACTGTCACGAATAAAAATAAAATAAATGAACTAGCAATCCGAAGCCGGTGTCTCTACGTTCAGTTCTCTCTAAAAACTATCTATCGAATTCCTTCTCAAAGTATTCATTCCCGGCTTCGTTTCACTCTCCTCGATATCTAAACAAATATCGAGTAATGTCCTTTATTTTATTTCTAAACAAACTTAAAATCAACATTAACCCAGACTCATAAAGAATAATTAATGGATGGCCGAACCGTCGCTCGTAACCAAAAACTCAACACTAAGCTTATTTCTAATAAAAACAAATTCTTATCTTAATGTTCTTTTAAAAGAATACGTTAAGCCGACACGGCCATACTGACATGTCGCACGTCCTCATGCGCTAAGCCATTGTTCCACCTGGAACAACCGAAACAACTAATAAATAACCAAACCACTCGTCCATCCTGACAAGTCAAAAACATATAAGTAAACAAACACTACTTAGCATATTATTTTTTTACATTCCAAATATTTTTTTCTCAACTTTCATTCCTTTACACCTGGCTACCGTAGTAACACACAGAACAAATCACCGCAGCAATCACTGAAACATGATATGACGATCATGAATCATAATACATCAATTACCGCAGTAAAACTTCTTCAACACAGCATGAATTTCAACAAAGCAATAAAACTTCACATTTAATCAACTACCGCAGTAGTTTCAAAGTAACAGATAACCACAGCTATCTTTACTATATACAACCTCAGTAGAGGGGAAATATACTGACTGCATCCCCCCACTCCTTCCCATGCCCCCCACTCCAAGCCCCGCCCCTTGACCTTGACCTTGACATGAAGGCCACGTGCCGATCTCCAAGCCCCGCCCCTTGACCTTGACCTTGACCTTGAATGGCCACATGTGCGATACGTCATATAACCTTGAATGGCCAGGGGGGTTGTATGGTTTGGTCGACCTTGACTTTGACTATTGATGGTGGGGGTTGTATGGTTTGTAATAGAAGCAGGCATTTTGCTTAGTGACATTACTTAGTTCACATAGTCAACAACACATCTGTCTGCGCTAGTTTAATTTGTAATTTCAACCAACTTTTTGAAGTCTAATAAGTCTCTATAATTCTTTTTGCACAATATTATAATGTGAATCTTAGCTAATTTACATTGGTACTTTTTTTTTAAATCCTTTACTGTCAAATAAGAGTGGATTCAAAAGAAGTATCATACATCAGCACAAAATGTAAAATTAATATCAATATTTAACCCCTAATTTTGTTAAAAATATCTACCCAAATAAAATTAAACTTGTAAAAATGTTAACCTTGTATAACAAAGGCCACTGTATTGATTTATCCTACGAAGCGCTGCATAAAGAGTCGACAGTATTAGTACCACAGTAAAGCGAAAATATCGATTTTTTCATTTATACAGAAAAA
>JAHBCN010026256.1:0-10755 GCA_019359885.1 Listronotus oregonensis | reverse complement strand
AAAGACTGTTTTCTTCTGAAAATTTTAAATTTTTTTAAAAAATTTTTTCCTGACCTAACCCCTTTTTTTAAAAAATTTTTCAGTAAATTGCAACAATGTAATCCATTAAATTTTATCAAATTATTAAGGGCCACCATTTTCTCAATAATATTCTTTATTAATAATTCTTGTGTATAATAATTGTTACTTGGGCCCAAAAAAATACTCTCTAAATTTACTAGTTTAATTTTTAATCATAATTTTATTTCCTTTAAATACTTAGAGTAATACATAAAATATTACAATAACTAAACAATTAATGCAGTATTTTTAGACTTTACTTGACCAAAAAAATTTAAAAAGGGAAAAATTTTTTTGGTCAACGCAATCGTAACTTCAACAATATATCATATATGTTGAAAAAAAAATTTTGAATATAAAATGATGACATGCAAATAAGATACTTAAGTCGTTGTTCATATTGCATATGACGAAATAAATAAACAAAAAAAGTTTCCCCCCAACTCCAAAAACCCTGCCTTTAGAAAAAAATCCGCACCATTGAGTTTAATTGGTATCCTATATTTAAAAACATTCTTTCTTGGGTTTCAAAGGATTTAGAAGTTAAATTGTTAACTTCAATCATTTTAGCAAACACAAAATTTCAGAGAAACAATATAGAGACACACATGATCGTGAAAGTAAGCCAGTCTCCAAACAAGCAATAGTTACTAAAACCCCCTTCTTAAAATTTTAAAGGAAAAAAAATTAACAGGTTTTAAGTCATATTTTTGAAATAAAAATTTTGGGGCCCAAAAAAACCTTTTTAAATTTTTAAAATTTGCTTATTATTTTATATAATATATCATTTGTTTGACTACAATTGGTAGAATATTATAATTTTATTTTATAACTCCCAAAAAAAAAATTTCTCTGTCATTATGTCAAAAAATCCACTGTTATTCGTTGCATTACGCAAATTTATATGACCTACAAAAAAAAAGTCTAGTTTTTTTTTTTAAAAACGATAAAACCGTTTTAAATCTTCTTCGAAGAATCCATAAACAGTCACCACTCAAGAGGCATGAAAAAAAATGGTATTGATGTTCTTTCGATTTTGCACGTAATACCACAGTTTATAAAATCAGTAAAAAAGCCCTTTTGGGGGGAAAAATTTAAAAAACACACTTGTTTGGCGAGAAAAATTTTTTATAGAAAATTATTATTATATCAGCCATAAGACCTGTGAAAAAAACCTTAAAAACCCGCCATTACAAAAAAAACAAAGTCCTTTAAAATTGTGGTCGTTTTAAAAAAAATTATTACTTTTTGAAAACTTGAAATTATGGTTTTTTTAAAAAATTACAAAAAGGACTTATAAAAAAATTACTGCTCTTTTTAAACAAGAAAAATTTTTAAATTTTTTTTTCTGTAAAAACAGATGTAGGCTGGACCTCATAAATTAAGGGCAAAAACTTATAAATTTCATATACCTACATTTTTTGCTTTTAGCTGTTTTACTAATTAATAAATAATTCTAAGGTTCTTAATTTAAAAATAATTTAAAGAATATTTTAAAAAAATCTCCTGAAGATCGTTATGCTTGAATTAAGATCACATTGTAATAATTACTTTCTAGAGTCTATTTAAATTACAGTTATACCGGGGGATTCTCAAAAGTTCGAACACACATAATGACAACAGGGGCGGGAGAAAAAATTTTTAAATTTAAAAGAGGAGGAACATATGGTATGAGCCCAGTTAAAAAAAAAAACGACAACAACCCTATCCCACTGCCCATACAACGACGGTCGACGGTTCCTGGGTTCGTTGGGATATTGTCGACAGTGTTGTCATTTCTTAAAATATTTATTAGTTATTTTAAAAATTTTTTTTTAAAATCATACTTTAAAATTAAATCTTTTTATTTAAAAAACAGTTATGCGCTTAAAAAAAAAAGAAATTTATAAAAAATACTAATATTTTAAAAGGGGTTAAAGAAACTTTATTATTTTAATAATAGGTATTTATTATTTTATTGAAAACAACATAAATAATCTTATTTTTACTGGTTGGCAACATTATCCGTCGCGTGGGGTTGGTACTGACTAGTGTGTGCAGTGTTGTTGGAGGGGAAAAAAAGCAACGAACAAACACTACTAAAAACCCCAAACCTCGTGCTTTCTGAACGCAGCTACCCAGTACAGTAGCGAAAAACCCCCCGGGAAACCCAACTAACCATTATCAAAACTCATCATAGGGGGCGCACAAAAAAAAAAGGTAAATGCGCTGTAATTACTATAAATTTTTATTTAAAAAGTTTTTTTCCCCCAAATTTCCCAAAAAAAAATAAGTTTTTGGGAAAAAAAATTATTTAACAACTGATTATTTTAATAAATAAGCAGTTGTTAAAAAATTTTAAAAAAAATTTTATCTTTGAATTTGGGGGTTTTAAAATTTTTTAAACTTAAAAAAAATAAAGAAAAAAAAAAAATGTTGTTGTTAACAATATATTAATTTGTTATAAATACGAAAATCCAGGAAAATCTTGGGACATTTGCCCCAAATTTTAAAAAAAAAACAACAAAAAATTACATTCCAGAAATAACAGTAACAAATAAAACGTAAAAATAAAACATAAAATTTCAGAATAAATGAAAAATATTCTCTGATAACAACATAAATTCTTATACCTAAATAACACGGGAAAAAATAAAAAAATTCAAAAATTAACAAATAATCTTAAAAAAACTCCCGGGGTTGGATGAGATTTTTTAAAACTGTCACAGCCGGGGTTGGATGAGATCATGCAAAAAGATTCCAAAAAAAAGAAGCTAGGCAGTATTGGCTTATTCAGAACAGACTAAAAATACATAAAATTTTGATATGGGAACTTTAGCTATTAATTTAGGAAAAAAAAAAGAACAGCGGGCAAAAATATATAAAAAATTTAAATTAATGTGGTAAAAAAAAATAAACATAAATTTTTAAAAAAAAATGGTAAAAATTTTTTTTTTAAATTTTGTATTATATTTTTATGTCTATCGCTTACTTTCTTTTTAGATTCAAAACTATTTTTCCTTTCTTTAAGATACTTATTAAAACAAATTTTGAAAGTTAGGTTAAATATTTCATAAAATTACGGTCTGAACAAAAAAAAAGAGCTTGCAGTAAGGTTCGAAATATTTTTCCCCTAAATAAATTTTAATTTTTAAAATTTCTCCAAATATTTGTAAATATCAGCATGTGTTTCTACAAGATTGACTAAAGCTTCACTAGCATATTTAAGCATTCGTTCGTTATCAAACTTTTAAAAAACATTACAAATAAATGCTTGTCGGTTACCTCCACTAAAAAAGATTACTCAAAAAAGTTAAACGGGGAAATTGAAATTTTGTAAAAAAAGGTTAAAATAAAATTATTTAAAATTTTAAAAGGGTTTTCCAATGGGTTTGAGAGGAAATTTTTTAAAAAAAAATTGAAATTTTTTCCCCGTGTCCTTTAAAAAAGGAATTAAAGGGGGCCCAAAGGGACAGCTCTATATTTTAAGCGAAAGGATCCTCAAGATTTGCATAATTTAATTTTGGGTTTCCCCACAAACATACATTTTTACAATCTTTTGAGGGACTTAAAGTACTTAAATTTTCCCCAAACTTCTAACGATTGGGGGTCTTGAAGAAAAGAATGAAACTTTTTGTTCTAAAAATCTGTGCTTACAATTTTACTATAATAGGCGTTTCTGCAACAAGGGGGAATTACAAGAATATTTTAGCCTACGGTTTTTTGATGCCATTTTGAAGAATTTTTTAAAGAATCTTGGTTTAATATCGGGGAAAGGTTACTACAATATTTAAATCTTACCTTTTTAATTTTTTTCAATAGTGTGGAAAAAAAGAAGCAAATTTAAAAAACCCCCAAATCCCCTTACAACCCAAATACTAGAATAAAAGGCCGACGCAAACACAACACGGGGATTTATGGTTAAAAAAAAGGGTATAAATAATTCTCACTTTTCATTGGTTAAAAAAAAGACGTTTTCGCCATCTAAGTTACTACAAAGCAAAAAAAAGGAAAAATATAGAAATCTACTTATTCCCTGGCAAAGATATAAAATTTCAAATGTCACTGTTTCCAAAAATCCCCCAAAAAAATTGGAGGGGGGGGATAAAGCAGAAATCGTGAAATTCAATTTTTGAAAAAAAAGTAAAAAAAACGTGAGGAGAGGGGGGGTTACAAAAAATTCTTAATAATATTTTTTAAAAAGGAAAAACAGTGACAATGTTTAGTACGTTTTTAAACCTAATGTAACTTAACATTTCCCCCCAAATTTAAAATTAAAACACTAAATAAACGAGTAGGTAGGTAACATATTTTTTTTAAAAAGCTGGCCCAAAAGTAATTTAGGCAATAGTCCCTACTACATTATGCTTCGCCCTCAGAATTGTTTAAGTCAGTATTATCCTTTTTATCGCTATATAATATGTCACTACTATTCAAACTTTCGTATCATGTTGTTATTGAGAAAAAAATCAACCCAATTTTTGTCGCCGGTTAAACTTTTTCTAAATAAAGTTCTTTCGATCAGTTTTGACTTATGTAAAATGTAGTGCGTAAAAATTTTTAAAAAATTTTAACCACCTTACCTGCAATCAACGATGGGCGTAGGCGATGGGGATTCCATGGTCGTTTCATTTGATATGTCATTGTGATCATTCACATTCACCATGCAATATTTTCTTTTATAAAGATATATTTAAAAATCGTCAGAATTGCTACCTTGTCCGTTAGATTGTGAAATCGGAACTAAAATTTGGGAAAATTTTTTCGAAAAAACCGGGAGAAAAAACAAAAAAGGGGGTGTGTGTGTGTGTGTGTTGTCGCAGTCCGGCGGGGGGTTTTTTTTGGGGGGGAAAAGGGGGGAAAACCGCTGAAAAGTTTTCTCTTTTTTATTTCGCCCCAAGCCTTTTTTTTAAAATTTGACATTTTTCCTTTTTTAGCTTTTTAAAATCTCTCCCTTTTAAAAAGGGGTTTTCCGACGTGTACATAACACTGAATATATTTAGGCTTTGTTAAACATCAAAAAAAAGGGGCCTTTCCCATTAAAAAACCCCCTTCTTTTTTTTTGTATTTTAAATCTTAAAAAAAAAATTTTTGTCCAAAAGCTTTCCTTTACAAATATTTTAAAGAGGAAAGATTTGATTGTTTTTTTGTTTGCACTGAATAGGCTTAAAAAATACTAACCGATTTGAAATAGTATATTACATAATTAAAAGCCCATTACAATTTTAAAAAAATTCGGTACCGAAAATGTTCGAGTTGTGAAGGGGACTATACTTTTTCTACGACTTTATTTTGTTTTTTTTAAATAAAAGCAGAAGATTATGTAAATTTTGGGAACAATAAAAAATAATAATACAAACATTTGCGTTGTCAAGGCGATCTATTTGTTTCATACCCAGCTTTACGTAAAATCTATTGAAATTTTTCCCCAAATTTGGGGCTGAAAAACTTAAATTTTTAATTTTTTTACAGTATAGTTTTTGGGTTTTTTGAGATTTACTGAAAAAATAGACGGTGTGTTTTTTGGTTCTTACAAAAAAGGGTAGAAAAAATTTTTTTCCATTAGAATCCCACATTACCCTGATTAACATGGGCCCGGGGAAAAATTTTTTGGAAAGTCACCCCCAAAAGGGGGGAAAATGGGGGTGAAAGTTTTTATTGAACTTAATCATTTCTGGACTAAAAGTATTAAAATTGGTATTTGGGTTTTGGGGTTAATGATTAAAAATGATTGTTTTAATACTTTTTAGCTTACATCTGTTGGAGAGGTTAAAATGGGGATAAAAGTTATATGTATAGAAAAATGTTCATTTTTAAAGTTGTAAATATATGAGTTGGTAATTAGACTTCTTTTCCCTGAAAAAAAAAAAAAATAGGGTTTAAAAAAATTTGGGGGGAAATTCTTTCCCTAAAAAAGGTTGAATGGGTGGGGGGAAAAAATTGTGTGGAATTTTGTTATTTCTGGATTCAGGAATATGAAAATTGTTATGTAGACTATAAAGTTTGTAAAAAAAAACGTTACATTTCAAAGTTTTTTGGATTGGTAATTAAGCTTCTGAACTTCGTTTTTGGGGTTTAAAAAGTATAAAAAAAATTGGAATTGGGGGATTATTTATGATTTAAAAAAAACTGTTATAATTTTTTTTTTAAAAAATTCATTTCTTTGAGGGGGAAAAGGGGTTAAAAAAGGGGGAACAGATGATTCAGATGATTTAAAAAATAGCGCTAAACGGGCATTCCCAAAAAAACTTTAAATAAAATGGATCATCTAGCCAAAAAAAAAAAAAAAAAAAGGGCCCCTAACATCTTCCCCATAAGAAACTTAGCTATGATATTGAACCTTTCCTTTTAAAAAGGCTTATCACGCCCTTATCGGCTTCTGCTGTCCTATGGTCTGATAGCCTGGGGTCACACGGCTGCAGCCAATAGAATATTTGGACTGAAAAAAAGGTCTTTTCGTTTTAATCGGGGCTCGGATATGGGGGCGGGGGTAAGGCATAAGTACAAAAGAACGGGGGATTTTTAAAATCTCCAAAGTTTTTAAAATTACTTTCCTTTTTAACGCACATCAAAACAAACCCCTTCACTAGGCAAATGAGATACATACACATAATACTCAAAAAAAAAAATTTCGCCCAAAAATTACCGATTAAATTCCAGTAAAATAGGCAGTAACTATTATAACATGGTTTTTCTTAACAAAGTACTAACACAATACTAGAGCCCCAAAGATTTTAAATCTTTTTAAAAAAACCTTTTCAGCGTGCATATTATGGTGGGGGGGAGTTCATTGATGACTGTGATATAGTAGGGGAAAAGAATGAATGAAAATTTATGTGGGGGATATCATTGATGACGATATATTTAAAAAATACTGTGATATCTCACAATTGAAGACTCATAATTTTAAAAATAAAGGAAAAAGTAATTAATTTTTCCCCTTTTTCTAATCCTATTTTAATATTGTTAATTCCATTTTAATATTTGTAATCATATTTTTTTCTTAACTTTTTTAAAATTTAGTGTACTGAAATTTAGGAATTTTATTTTTAGATGTATTGTGATTTTGATTATGTATCATAATTAAAATTGAGTTTTTATATATGTATGTTTTTAAAATAAAAAAAGACTGACGTGTGTAAGCACTGTATGTGTAGTAACATGAATAAATGATTTGATTTGATTTGATTTGATTTGGGATGAAAGATTGCATAGGAAAATCGTAATTTTTAAAGTTGTAAATATGGATGTTTTTCTTTAGGCTTTTAATTACCCATAAAAATAGAAATGAGTAGTATTTTTTAAACTTCAAATGTATTAGATTTTTCCGCGAGAACAGGGAAAAAAACAGCCAAAATCGCGTAGAAAGACGCGGGCGAAATGCTAGTTCTAAATAAATCACAACACACTGATGTATCCACACCATACTTTGGACCAGAACCTGCCCTTGGAGTGACCAAAACCCCAGCACAAGGGGAAACCAGGGAATGGATCCGAAACAAACACGACGAATACTGGGGGAGCCTCAGTTGAATAAGACATGGAAAAGACTTCATAAGGGGCCCATCCAAAAAAACGAAGGAAGAACTACTCAGGGAAAGTAGGAAAAGAATTCGCAAAACAGTAGGGCTGCTAACAGGACAACATAACCTAAGAGGACAAGATAGGCTCAAACAATGGGGATCCAAGTTGCAAAATGTGCAACGAGGGGGAAGAAACAGCCTACCATATCCTGGCGAATGTGAAGCATTGAATCACAAAAGACGGGCATTATTTGGGCAACCGGAAATGAGCTTACAGGAATATATTAACAAACCAGTTTTGGGGTTATACAGACTTAGATGGAAGGGGAGGATTGGTATAAAAGGTAATGGGAGATTTGGATAGATTTGGGCACAAAAAGCTCAAGAGGCTGCGCTGACTCCGGTAGTAAATCTAGGGGAAAAGAAGAAGAAGCATTATACACATTATTTGCGTCAGACCGAAACTTGGAGTGGAAATTCTGCGTGGATAATCAATAGGATTTTTAAAAAAATCATAACATTTTATTTTCACTATTTTAATCCTAATTTGTGATAAGGAAATGTTTAATTTCATTCATTCATTTATTCTGAATAAGTAGGAAAGTAAAATAATTACTATGAAAAAGCAAGTCACTCAACATGATTTTTATTGTATTACCTAAGATACTCGCCATAACCCACGTATTTTTATAAATACACACAAATAAACCGATTCCCATTTCAAATGTATACCACATGTTCTCCGGAAATACTTGCGGTTACTAATAATAATTATAAAATATATTAAATGCACTCTCATATTGAATAGTTTTAGCACTGTATGTGGTATGCTTATGGATGTATGTCAGGTAAGGTTATATACGAAAGTAACATACTATAAGATTAAAATATTTTACTTTGCAGAACTTGCCACCCGATACGCAATGAAGACTGGAGAACTTTTTTCCCGACAGCGAACTTGATTGTATATTTATGAAACTAAACTGAGCAAATTTTTGGTGCTTCAATTTAGTATGTTAGTTTAAAGTCCCGTGAAATACGTAGTTATTTATGCAACCAGTTAGAAAAAGTTTCATTTTGTGTTACACAGAATGAACTTTTTCCAACGTGTTCCATACAAGATTTTTTTTTAATTTTACAAAAACTGTTTTTATTACAAGAAATTGAAAAAAAATCGATATAATAGTTTTTTGAACCCTGTATTTAGATCGGTTGCTAAGCGTTGTTGAATAGCGGCGTCTTTAGTTAAATAGTTAGTTTTTACATTTCGTTACAAGTGTCGGCATCTAGTTTGGATTTTCCTAGTGATGTGCAGGAAGCTGCTCAAATTGCAATGTCAAGTCTGATCTTTGAAAAATCGAAATCAAAGTACGATTTGGCTTATCAAAAATTCAATAATTGGCTTGAAGAAAAAAATATTAAGCGTATAAATTAAAAAAGTTTTGTTGGCTTATTTTCAAAGTAAAGTACATATAAAGAGCTCTACGTTACAGTCATTGTATTCGATGTTAAGAACAGAAGTTTGGCTAAAGAATTATATTGATATAAAGAACTTTACAGGAGTTATGAGCTATCTGAAGCGGCAGTCAAAGATATATCAACCAAAAAATCTTATCCAATTACCAAAGAACATATTTCACGATTCTTAACGGAAGCCTATGACAAGTCATTTTTAATGATGAAGGCATACAGCTTACCTACTTCTTCACTTTTCTGCTTTAAAACAGTTAAATAGCTTTAGATATTTTTATTTTTTCAGGTTGCAATGACTATTGGTGTAGCAGGTGCTTGCCGAAAGTCTAAGTTAACATTTCTTTGCTTAAAAAATCTAGTAAATAAAGAAACCTATATTAATATAAGGATTTCCACTACAAAAACTAATACATGGAGGGAATTTGCTATTACAGAAGGGCACATAGAGGGGCTCGATTTTGTAGAAATCGCAAGGAAGTATATGCTTTTACGACCCAAAGGGGTCATTCCATCGGAAATCATCAAAAAAATTAAATGGTTGCTTGACGATTCTTAATATTTTTTATTTTTTAATATGTTGATCAGAGATACCAACCAATAACAAAATGGTCTTTGAAAAATTTTTATATGCCTTTGTTTACCTTTAGCAGCTGCGTTTTTAAGATGGCGGTCACTCAATTTCATCAAAATCGTCGTTTGTGGAAAATCTTATATCCCTTGAACCATATGAGATAGACCAATAAAATAAAATCCCTGTTGTATATCTTTAAATTTTTTTTAAGTACGAAGGGGATGTTTCTGAGAGTTTAATTTTTTTATTTTTGTTTTACATGTCTGGAGTGTTTGTAAACAAAATTCAAAGTTTGTAGGTTAATATCTCAGATGGGGGACCTCCATAAAATATAAAACTTTCAAAAATTAAAGTCACTTTTCATACATTTTCGTTTCTCTAGAATTTTTTAATGTAAAGTGTATAAATTTTCAAAAATCGCAAAAAAGCTGTTAAATTGCATGTTTCTTAACAGTTGTTAGAAGTGAAAAAACTGTATCATATACTACAGTTTAACTTAAAAGCTACTTCAAACATAATTTTAAGAAAATTTTGATTAATATTCACATAAATAAGCCTCAAAAAACATGTTAAACTTTTTTTATACCTTGGGTACAAACACCCAATTCAACTTTTAAAAGGTACTTATATAGCCAAGTAATAATTTTCCAATATTTTTTTATAATTATTATTTTATAGCACTGTTTAAATTCCCAATAATTAATTTGGTGCCAGAATTCATTTTAGATAGATTTTATCATGCATTACTCTTTATTGGAAATTTGCTGAGACTCATGTCATAGCCTGTTCATGACATGCAGCAACATGAAAGCTTCAGATAGAAACAAGCATTACTTTGTCCAGCTCAGTTGATTGTGGACTGTGATTGAAAAAGGGTGTTTAAAGATAATGATATTTTATTTTTTGAAAGTAATTTTGTGAGTTATTCAGAGGCTTTAATTGAATATTATATTTATTGTTTAGTACTTTTGTGTGATTTAGTGGTATGTTTTGTGGTGAAACTCATACAAACTGTTTATACTATCTGAATTCAATCTTAATGAAAGTATTGTTTGGCTTTTATCATCAAGGTCATTAAAACTAATAAGTTCTTTTTTTACTTTACCATAGGTCTCTTAGTGACGCGATTCCTTAGTTAATAACCAACAC
>JAHBCN010026255.1:0-10760 GCA_019359885.1 Listronotus oregonensis | reverse complement strand
GCTGTGGTACGAGTTAAAATTGATCGATTTTTTTTAGTATCATTTTCAACCGTTTAGATCGATTGTATTGATTTGACTTGCTTCTGGTTTGAACTTATAATAGTTAAACTGTAATTACTTGTATATGTTATGTTATTACCTTTTTAAATTTTTTTTAAAGACATACAATTTTGATTCAATTAAATTGGTCCTTACTTAATGAAACTTCTAACTAATAAATTAATTACAGAAGTATTTTTTTAATTTAAAAATACCGCTTATATTCACAACGCGTGACATGTACAGGGTCTTTGATTATATTTATGGTTTGGGACCTTTTTGTTTTTAAAGAAAAAAAAATTTTTTTTATGAAAATTGTAGGTTTTTTTTTCCATATTATCTTTTGAAATTATCAGTAGAAAAATATTGCAAAAAAAAGGGGAAAAATATAGGCAACTTCAACTTTTTTAAATGGAACACCCTGTATATTATGCGTTACAATAAAAGATATTTTTTCTGATTTCAAATATATATACATTGATGATATTTGGATGAACCATTTTTCAGACATTAAATTTTAAAATATAAAAAAATTTAAAAAAAAATCTTATTAGTATAAAAAATTTATAAAAACAATAAAATTGTTTTAATAAATTTGACGTATTGATATAAAAAAAAGGAAATTTATCATTTTAACTGTTAAAAGTAGTTTGTATTGATTTTTGTCGATATTATTCAGAAGAACAAAAATCGCTATTATGCGTCTTTTTTATGGTAACAATAATTGAGACAGTTCAAAGGAAATATTCCTTATTATATCCTTAACATCTATGTATACTATGAAAACATAGTAAGAAAGTTTATTGAACGAAAAAGCTTTAAAATGAAGAAAAGGACTGCAGCACGAAATGAAAACAAATTTTGGGGATACCCCCTTTTTTTTGGGATAATTATTATACTTTTTCTATTGGACTAGATAACTATTTTTAAAATTTTTGAAAATCCAAATATCAATTGGGTTTTGGGCATCTGAATTAATAAACAGATTATAAAATTTATTTCCCTTAAATTTTACAATTTTATCTTATAAATTTATGTCCGTTTAGAACTTCCTAACAAAAAAATGGGACCGCCCAAGTATGCTTTGGGAAATAGGTTTATGGAGCAGGATCCAAAGTTTTTAAAAAAAAATTTTTCCCCGACAAGTCTTCCTTCACTTTAGCAGAAAAATTTTTAAAAATAAACATTATTGGTAAAAACCCCATAAAATCAGCAACATAAAATTTTTTTTTTATGGCTTTTTGATACTAATATGAAACTTTTTTGTATTTATTAATAATTTGCTAAAATATCTCAAAAAAAAAGGGTTATCCAAATACATCAATTATATATTATTTTAAATAAAAAAAAAAGATATTTTTTTGAGCGATAATATACAGGTTTTATTTAAAAAAGTTGAAGTTGCCTATATTTTTTTTTTTTTTATTTCTATATTTTTTACTGAAAAGAAAAATATGGAAAAAAACCCCCAATTTGTATAAAAAAAATATTTTTCTGTCTTCAAAAATAAAGGCCTTAGAAGCCACGTAAATATAATCAATCAAAATAATAAAACAAACTGTACATGTCAATATTACACAATAAAGTTTAAACAAATAAAAAATAGAAAATTAAAAAAAAACAATAAAGTTTACCAAGTTAAAAAAAAATGAAAATAACCGAAAAATATTAACAACAAAATAGATACTAAACCGGAGGAATTTTTTTTAAACTTTGGCTTTGCTTTTTGTCATAACCTGTTAAAAACTACATCTGCAGAAATATTTGTTATTATATCAGGTTCAAAGGGCATCAGGAACAAATTTAAATTCTCCTCTTGAAGGCAACTACGTAGACTTGTTTTTAACATATTTAATTTTGAAAAAACCTTGTATACTACCTATTTAAGAAATTGTTGTCAAGTCAGGGCAGTCCATTAAAAAACCAGTGATTTTTACTTCTAATTTATTTTTTTTTTTTGTATTTAGCCGTGTCGAGGCTTTGGTTGGAAGGGCCCCCTTTTTTAAAAAACCACAAGGGCCCATAAAAAACTCCCGGTCCCCCGGGGTCCACCCCCCGGGGAAAGATTTATGACGTCATTACAAGCTGAAAAAAGACCTTTTTAAAAAAATTAAAACCCCAAATAACCATAATCTTTTATAAGTTTCAAAGAGGGTTACCACGTTTTTTAAAATAACTTGTTAACATTTTATACTTTACCTTAAGATGTGCTTTTATAACTAATTAGATACAAATACTTAAAAATAAAGTTTTTCATTGAATAAAACTGGGAATTAAAAATCAGGTAATTTTTTTAAATTTTAATTTTAATATTTTTATTATACATTTAACAATTTTGATTTTGTAATTACATATATTTCGTTTGGTAATTAATTTTTTAAACGAAAAAGTCTTGACTGGTGTATATTTTTAATTATGAAAATAATTACCAATAAGTTACTGCCGTACTATAATTTTGTAGTAAAATATATGAACCTATTAGCGATACAAAAGATAGTTTTAACTAACTTTTTATTGCTAATTATAGACTATGTTCATATACTTAAAGAGATAAATAAAATAACCATTATGCAGTATAGGTAGTTTTAATTATTCATAAATATTATGTATTTTGTATGTCCTCTAATTAAGAAACATATATCTATTCAGAAGGTTCCTTATTATTATTATTTATGTTACAAAGAGCTTTGTTTAAAGAGGCTTTAAACAGTTCCTAATAGACAAGTTTTACACAAGTTTAGGACTCGGATTTTTTAGTAAAATATTTGGTATGTAGAGTGTCCGGAAAAATGTAGAAAATCCCTAAATTTTAAAAAATAAAACGTAAAAGGAATGCCACAAGTTTATATAAATATTGAACCAACAGGTATATTCCAATTTTATTTTAATAGTTCCCCACAGCGAGGGGAGTAGCTGTGAACTCATCCCCCCTTTTTTCCCCCCCGTTTTGATAACAACTTTTTCCACGATTTATGAAAAGTGTAAAAAAACGCAGAAACAGGATTTAAAACTAATTTCACATGATGTATAAACTTTTTGGAAATTTTTTCACATAGGTTGGGTCTGTTTGGCCAAAATGATGGATAAACAGCACGAATGTCACAAAAATTTGAATCAAGTAGGTCGGATTTTCGGCTGCCTAATTACACTTATTTTAATTTCAACCTGTCAAAAGTATTGTTAGAAAAAAATATTTCGTGGTGTAATAGGGTCAACCATGTTCTTTCGTAATTTTTTATTTGTTAATAGAAAATACTAAACATAATTCTTGACGGAGGCAGTACAGTAGCCCAAATAAAAGTACTGAACTTGTAATCGTATTATATATTTAAAAAATACATATTATTGACACTTTATTATATGTTCTAAATGTGCACCCTCGTTCAAGACAGACTTAAACGATGTTCTAAGCCCTTGATGTTATTGAATAAGGGTTTTCAGAGTGGAAGAAGACTTAACGGCATCCTTTAATTCATCGATGGTTTGTGGTGCCCGTTTGAAAACTGCATTTTTAGCCATGCCCCAAATTATGCGTTGGAGGTGTGAGGTCTTGGAGAATGTGAAGGATAAGGGAAGTCAGTAAATCGTGAAATGAATTTGCTTGGAAAATGTTCTTGAAGAAATTGACGAATTGCGGAGCAGTATGGAAGTTGCCCCGTCCGCTGAAAAAAATTTGGGTTTTGAAATGCCAAGTTACGGCACGACAGAATTACGTAGATCAGGGATAAATCGTGTTAAAATGTTTGTACCTCGGATTAAGTGTGACTTGCCTACCATTCTCTTGATGAAGAGGACCAATGATTCCGGCCGGACACAGCACACCAGACACTCACTTTTGCCAAAAGGAAAACCCTTAACCTCATCGGGTCGGTAAAGCCCAGAAATCTATTTGTGCGACGATTCAATAGCCTGACAAGTGAAAGGGCTTGTTTGAAAACCAAAATTTTTCAAAATTCAGGATTTTCATACTGTAACGCGAGAATTCTGGAGCAATATTCCACTCTACTGCGATAATCCCGAGGATGTAGTTGTTGATGTACCTGAATCACATACGAAAATGACCCAGCTTCCCTTTAGGATTCTTTGAAAGGAAGTTCTTTTTAAATCAAGTTGTAACGCTGTCCTTCCTGGCTGGCTTTCGGATTTTGTAAAATTTGCTCAAAAACACGTTCATGGTTATTGGGTTAACGTCCTGGGACGCCCCGAGTTTCCTTTTCGTTGGCACAATACACTACCCGTATTTTGAACTTTTCAATAACCTTCAAAATTACAGCATTACTTGGAGAACGTTTATTAAACCGTTGTGTGAATTGATGACACGTATAGCAAACTTGCACCATTATGTCGGCCCATTCCGTATGAGCGAAAATATTGCTCTACCAGAAACACTTTCTCCTCTGTACTTAACACCATTTTTAACAATTAGGCCCTACTAATTACTTGTTTGAGGTTTACTTGACAGGTCTATACTAGCTAACTTGAGTGTGACAGCGCACGCATAAAAACACCGCCAACTTAGTTTCAGTACTGTTTATTTCGGGCAATACTGTACCCTTAAAATCCCTAACTTAAAACATGATTTTTTAAGTAAAAACTGGTGTTTTCTGTTACTGCAACCATAAACAGTGTAGTTTTTAAACATTTCTTCGTTTTACTAATAATAATAAAGGTAACTTACTCCGTAAACTTTAATAACATGATATTTACCGTAAGACATTACTTATATTACTAACTTATTTTTTAAAAAAAGGTTGTTCTACTAAAGTTACAGAAACAAACATATTATTTAAAATTATCTATTTTGTGATATTTTATTAGATACACATATGCCTATGTCTTTTGTAGAGTTACCTTAAACTTTAGTAATATGGTTTGCTCAAAGTAGGGTTTTAACATTAATATGCTTTCTATTCAACCGCCACTAATCTCACTACAATTTAAGTAAATATATTTTTATTACATTTTTTATTGTCATATGAAAAGATTATTAAATAATAATATTATGAGTTTGAAATATAATTTTACTCACGAATTCTAGAACGCTGTGGCAGCAACTATTACTCGTAAGCAAACTGTCAACACAATAATTCATGCAAAAGGTTGTCACAAATTTCTATATTTACAATGGACAATATTTACAAAAAGTATTGCTTGTGTAAATTTTGCGAAAGTGTCAAAGAAATAGATAAACAACACAGTAACTTGCCACTTTTAAAATATTTAGTAAAGAACGCTGATATAGATCTATTGGAAAATAACCTGTTTAAAAAGATACAAGAAACTCTTGTTTTTATGCAACCATCGTTAAACCGCGTAAGGAATACAAAAAGAAATAAAAAAATTATTCAAGTACTATTTGTGCGTTCTTAAACATCGAAATTTTATGGTCAGTACTAGCGAAGTTCCGAGTCCTACCTATTCCCCTTTGAAACGAGAAGATATGGTCCAAGAATACCATGAAATACTAAATGTTTTATTAAAAACACAATAAGGAATATGTCTGTTGTTGTTTAATTGTAAGTGTGCTTTTTTGTAAATAATCCATAAACAATTCGTTAATGTCAACCTCGTTAGTTTCAACCAGTCAAAAATATTTTATTTTCTGTCATTTACTTTTGACATAAGCGTGTGAAAACTTCACATAGAAAGCTACTAAATCTCGAATAGTATATTAAACAACAAGGTTTGAAAACGACTCTTTGCACACGGGCGAGACAAATTGATGGACCGAGACGAAGTCGAGGTCCACAAGTCTCGCGAGTGTGCAAAGAGGTTTTCTAACGAGTTTTTTACGATACTTTTTATACGACTGCAAATAAAAAAACATTTTTTGTGTAAATTTTTATTTTAAAAACAAACGCAAAACAAAAAATAATGAAAACAAGAAACTACAGACTATAATTTAGCAAACAGGAAACTTCATAACTATTTTAAAATATTAATTGTAATGTTTACTTCTGCAGGAATCGTCGCATTGTTGATCGACTTTTTAACGATGGAGACAACATTTTCTGGCACCTTGCTTATACAGTTCTCTGTCGTCGGCATATTGCAGTTTTCTTGCGGCACTTCATTACTCAATTGCTGTTGTGGCTGTGCCGCAACAGACGACACAGAGGAAGAGATCCTCTGAAACATCCATTTTATTACTAAGCGAGTCATCTATATAACTTTCGGCGACTGAGCTGGGTTTCCATCCACCATGGCGCTTCAGAGCCAGCAAATCTGATCCAGAATTCACCAATATTGTGGCTGACGACCGCCTAAAGCAATGCCCGGTATAGGCTTCTGGAGTTTCCAACATCAAAAATTTGGCGATGTCTTTTGCCATACCGCCAATTTTGTTAATTCCAATGTTTTGGCGAGTGCATTTTCCATTTTGATAATTAAGAAAAACGATCTGTTTGCAGGAGTGGAGGTCGAAGGGCAGAATACTTTTTTAAGATGGTGTAGAGACTTCCTGACACTGTAAATGATCTCGGCATCTTCGTTTTGGTATTCTCTAGTTTAATTAACATTGCGCTGCCAAAATCCGTCATATTTTCTTTAAGGAAGCACAATTCTTCTTCGGCATGCCCCAGAGAGTCCGACTGCCACCACTGCCTGAAACAAGAAAAATACCGATAAGTCTTTAGTTTTATTCATTTTAAGTAAGTACTTTATGAAACTAGCACTATTTAAAAACAGAATTGGGTAACCCCTGCCTACTAAACCTTCTCACTATAAAAAATGACACCATAAAATAAATAAAATAACTGTGATGCCTACCTTGATTAGCAAATATTTCTCGTCTGAAGCGTTCTTTAGGAAGCGGCAAAAATCATTCTCGCTAAGAATTTTGGACTTCTTTGGCACATAGTTTTCTGATTTTCTTTTTATTAGGCCTGCAACTTCTGGTATTTCCCAATATCCGTATTTTGGTTTGCCCTCAGGGTTGATTTTAGCATGGAAAAGGTGCTCCATAATGTTGAAGACTTGTATTTGTTCGACAGCTCTTCAAAGTACACCAACATAACATTTTCGGAAAACGTTTGTACGTTATTTGCTTGTCTCCACTTCATAAATCGATGTAACTCGGCTTCATATCGATCTCTTGACTTTGTTGGAAGTAGGTTTGACGAGATTAAACTCGCTTTTTTTAGAATTTCTTCAGAATCGGACATTTTTTCGCGAAATCAAAATTTTTTTGTATCTAAATTGGTATCTAATCAACAAAACAAGAAAACTATGACGGTTGCTATGGAATAAAGCCTACTTTGAGTTTTCTATATTTTTGACATAACAATAAAAAACCATAATAAATCATATTGAAAGACAGAACCGTGTGCAAAAAAAACATATTTTCCTTGCACACATTGTGCGCAAAATACAATTTTCAAAGCTTGTTTAGCGTGTGCAAAACCCCATTTTCTAAAGCAGTCGTATAAAAAAGGATTTCTGTGTTCAGTTGACAAAAGGATTGGTTGAAGTCCACAAGCTATGGATGGGCATGATAATATTGAACCACATAGAAAATTATTACATTGGAAGTGCGTACGGCATATTTTCTGTGTGTACAAATTAAATAGAAACCCATACTTTAAAGCAAACTCGTGTTTTTAAATAACTCCAAACAAAAATAAATTAAACATTTGAAGGGCCGGATCTTTATCCTCATTGTATACCAGTAACCCATACACAATTGAACTTTACCCTGATTTAGCCGTTTTTATACTTATAATTGCTAAGATTCTAATAATGAGCTGGACTTTTAGGCACATTATAGCATCAGTATAATGCCTCTATGCATTATACTGATCAGATTTTTCAAACATTAAAAAAAAATCATTAAAATATGAAAATAGGTACCGCCCATTGATAACCTTCTTTTCAAAAAAATTGCTGGACAAAAACATTTAAGTAAATTATAAAGCTATTTCTCAAAATATAATTACCAATATTTATTAACTATTAAGTTGTTAATACCCATGATTAAAGCAATATCCTTTTTTTTTGTGGGATAAGTAGCTTACCAGCGAAATTAGTTTTGTATACTGTATAAACTCAATGGCGTAGATAATAGTTTTGGACTGGTGAACTGGTTCTCTTGTGGTCAACGTTTATAAAAAGGAGAACATCAATTTTTAATACAACTATTATAAAAAGTATCTTAAAGCGCGCGCGAAACTCATTCTAAAAATTATTTTATCTGCGTTACCATCAGGATTATATGACCAGAACTAACCTCTTCTTAAGAGTCCATTCGCGCCGCGAAAATTGGATTCAATTTGGGGTTGTTACAGCAGAGGCATAGATTATTTTCTTACCTTTAAAATGGTGTATAATTTATGTCATTTAAGTGAAAAATAGTTACCGAAAAACGTTATCTTCTGTAGGCTTGCAATCGGAAACAACATCGCATCGATACACCGGCTTTGGAAGAACCTAAATAAAATATAATATCTTTAATGCGGCTATACGAAAATTGTGGTGGTTGATGTTTGTTAGGCCCTTCGTACACTGGGCTACGCAAGTATCCGATACTCAACGACTTAAGTATCGTGGCGACTACCGCCATACATTACAATTGAAATTCGTACACATCACGTGTAGCCGACATTCGTCGACGACGCTAGTCTTCCGCGACCAGCCGGCACAGGTAGTGGCTACTCAAGTCGTCGAGACTTTTAAATATGGCGGAGCAAATAATTAATATAAAATTTGTTTCTGAAGTAGAGAAATATCCTTGTCTTTATATTATATTATATGTATGTAAGGAGTGAGTAAATTCACTAAATATGTGTAACTCTCTTTGGACATTCTATAACAGGCTAAGCATTTAGTGTCTGTTTGCTGTAATTCCTTTGCTGCAACAAACAGTCTGCAGTTTATATTCCTTGCTATATAGGGATGCACCCAGTATTTTCTGGTACGGCGATTTCTCCTTCGGTAAAGGTAATAATAAGCAAACATGATATCATCATCACTTGTGTCAGACATTTTGTCAACGTGTGACGACCCCGGTTTGAGTTGGTAGCGACGCGGATCTTTCTATTTCAGTAGCGATGTGTACGAGCTATGCGTATCGAGTTGCTTGCGACGTGAGTTCGCAACTTAGCTATCGGATACTTGCGTAGCCCAGTGTACGAAGGGCCTTAGTCTCCGCTCACCGTCTCCACGTCCTTTCCTCCGACCCCTAAGGTGTAGCGTAATTAGGTGCAAACCACTAACGCAAATGCTGGACTGGCCTGGAACCCCTTTTAGTTTATTTTTTATTCAAAACCAAGAGCTATTAAAATTACTATATAAAATATTTTAAATGTTTTTATTATTATTAGGGAAAAGTAATTAAAAAAAATAATATAACACTACGGTACTACTATTTACTACTAGTACGCACCTTACAAATGGGATATGTGAGCAAACCACTAACGCAAATGCTGGACTGGCCTGAAACCCCTTTTAGTTTCTTTTTTTTATTCGCAACCCAGAGCTATTAAAATTACTATATAAAATATTTTAAATGTTTTTATTATTATTAGGGAAAAATAATTTTAAAAAATAATATAACACTACGGTACTACTATTTACTACTAGTACGCACCTTACAAATGGGATATGTGAGCAAACCACTAACGCAAATGCTGGACTGGCCTGAAACCCCTTTTAGTTTCTTTTTTTATTCGCAACCCAGAGCTATTAAAATTACTATATAAAATATTTTATATGTTTTTATTATTAGGGAAAAATAATTTTAAAAAATAATATAACACCACGGAACTACTATTTACTACTAGTACGCACCTTACAAATGGGATATGTGAGCCCGGTTTTCATATGGCAATCCTTGAGCTCATGCTTTTACTCATGACGACATGCATGTCGCCACTTGTATCCAAGTATCTGTGTCGAGTTTCTTTTATGTTAGTTTAAATTAAAACTTCTTTTTCTTACTGTCCATATTCTATTCAGAGTGGAAGGCGCCCTCAGCACAATGTAGGAGGGTTTACTAGGCAGAAATACAAACAGTGGTTTTTCAATGCCTTTTGTAGGTGACAAGATATAACAAATTCAATAGACAATGAGAGTCAGACCCAAGTTTCTACAGTAAGAGGCGTTAGACTAGCCAACAACAATTCTCGCACGTTGGGATACCTACCAAACTGCACTTTTACATACTATACTTTCTTTTTTTTTCCTGAATTTTTATAAGTAGCTCCTCGGATTCCACAATAAACTAGAGGTTCTGTTTAAACCAATTATTGGGGATAGTACCCAGCCCTACTTCACTACAAGCCGTGAACAAGGAAATCTGGCAACTTGCCTTGAGATCTAGCGACACACGTTTAGTCATATGATTTACGTTGAATGACCGTTTCTCTGTTGGATTGTGAATAAATCAACTTTTTTGAAAGAAAATATTGTTAAGATAAAGACTAAACCTGTAAAAGGTCTTAGTGTGAAATTTGGAGTGACGGGACAGTTTTTTCCGCAGACATTGCGTAAAAACAAGAAATCGCGGGCAGAGTGCCGGGATAAATATTAAAGTAAAGGCGGAAAAACTTGACATTTTGTGGTGGTGGTTTTTAAAAATAATTAAAAATTGAAAGTGGTTTTAATGATTGTGTTTTTAATTTTGAAGGTATTTTTTTAGTTATTTTTTAAAAACAGTAACAAATATTAGCATTAAATGTGTACGTAGGTATACATTTTGAATTTTGTCGTTCGTTTTGATTTTTTTA
>JAHBCN010026254.1:0-10707 GCA_019359885.1 Listronotus oregonensis | reverse complement strand
AAAAAAAAAAGAACCACGTAGCCACAGTTTTAGTTCTTGAATCTGATGGAAAAACCCCTGTGATGTCTGTTGAGTAAAAATTTTAAAAAAAGTGTAAATTTTTGACTAATCTGTTATGTTTTCTAGTAAATGCACATTGTTTAATAAAAAAACGTAGCATAGCAGCATCCAGGTACTGGCCCCGAAAAATTTAAAAAAAATAAAAAAAGACAGTACTACAAAAATATTTTTTTTGCCTCGGATATTATTCATGGCATTTTGAGCCCATATCACATCAAAAAAATATTTTACCTTTAAATGCAGCAACATAATAAATAAATTTAAAGATGTGTCAATAATTTTTTTTTTTTTTAACAGGATATTTGTACAATATATTGCCGTCGAAAGGGAAAAGAAAGGGCTTAACCACCGATTTGGTTTAAGATGGTTGGTTGAAATGTCCCGTTTTTTCCCCCCAAATTGCCATGAGGGCCGATAAATTTTCTAGAGTTGTATAAAATACACACATCGTCAAAGAATTTCCCCCCCCCCGTTTTTTTTTTGAATTTGTTTATAATAAAGTGAAAATTTTTTTTTTGTTATCTTATCAAACTTTAAAAAAAAATAGGAAAAAACCCATTTGAGAACACCGAAAATTTTTTGGGGAAAAGGTCAGTTTTAAAGCAAACACAGGTCGAAAAAACAGAGAACAATGCGGGTAAAAATTTTTTTTTCCAGTTTAATCATGCAAGAATAGTGTTTACACAGTGGTTTATCAAATCATTGTTGCGCGTGTTTGAATATCCCCAAACGTCAGAAAGACGTATAGTGTTTTTTTTTTGGAAACGGGTAGCGTCGCACGGGGCCTGTTAGTGTAGATCCAGAAGGCATCACAGAGTGAAGATAATACATGGTAAAACCCCCAAAATGATAACGGCAACACTCTTCGATCTCATTTTATACGCACCTACCATGAGAAGAAACTTTTTGGGGGAAATTTAAGGCAAGAAGACCTTTAAAATGCCTAGGCTTTCACGTCAACATAAAGCTGAGGCGTCAGTGGCGGTAAGCCGAGTCAAAATTTTGGCCACAGAGTGACAGTCTTTGATAGAGAGTCTGGAGAGGCCGGTAGACAGAAAAATTGCCCGTGCCAAAGAATTGTTTCCTTAAAGGGGAGCAGTAATGTTTTTGGGGATAATTTTGGACACTTTTTTTTGCCAGGCAACGATGGAAAGTGCCCATGAGCGAAAACATTATAAAACCCAATAATTCAACCTGGGAAAAAAAAATTAGGAGAAAATTTCATTTTTTAAAACGATAATGCCAGACCACATCGCAAGGGATTAAAAACATACTGCGAGAAGGAAATATCCAAAAGTGAACTGCCGACATAAATCCTATTGAAAATGTTTGGAATTACATCGCCAGAGCAATATCAGGTCAAGAAAATTATTTTCTAACCCTTCAAGAGTTAACTTTAACCGTTCAAAAACAGTGGAACAATATGCCGGTAGTTTGTGAACAATCTTTTCCGAGGTATGCCTAGGCTTTAATGATTGAAAGAATAGGTTACAAAGAAGAAATAAAAGTTTTTTTTTTCATAAATATTACATTTATTTATTTATAAAAATTTTCAGGAGGGCCAAGACTTTTGACGATGTGTGTAAATTGTTTATGTTACTAAGAGTATTTCCCTACTTACTAATTATTTTGTTTTATATGGGGCGTTACTACTTACATTGTATAAAAAATCATATAATTCCTTATCTAAGTACCGAAAAGTTGAATTTGACTTATAATATTTTTCATAATGTTCGATAAGATCCCTTGTTGTCTCGTACGCACAAACTTCGTTCATATGTGATGCATGTTGAAACCTAAAAACAATATTTATTTAAAAATATTGTGAAAACTGATATGACAGTTTTTCATAACTAGGTTAAAAAAAAAAAGTAAAACAAAAAATTTGGGTTTAAAAATATAATGAAATTTATTGGGTATACTTTAGGGTAATATTCACAGACACACCCGATTCAAAGCTTAAAAGATTATGGCCCAAAAGACCATTTACTACAATGCTACAAATAAAGTTTAAATAAATTGCATGTAAACCCTAACCCACCATAAGGTGTGATTTTTTTTAAAAGAGAATTTTTATATGGTATTTTTTAAATAAAAATCTACAGTTGTTTTTTTAAATAAATGAGATTGGGTCCACAAAAATTTTTTCCTCACCCCGAAACTTATTTTGATAACGGCGATTATTTAATAATCGTTAAAAAAAAAACTTTTGTTTAAACCATTTTCTTCTACCTCTTTTAACTAAGAAAATGGGGGGTTGTTCTGAAATTGACAGTTTTGAAATATTTTCCTGTTATTCTTAAAAGAGCAAAAATCTTTAAATTTTGAATTTACCATTTTTTTGATAGCTTACGGAAATGCCCATAAAAATGTCAAAAAGGGATCCCTACTTGATATACCCGTTCATTACAAAAAAGATCTTTTACCTACATAATAAAACAGAATTTCTAAACGAAAAAAAAAAAAATGTTGTTTTTGGGGGAGCCATTTTAAAAAAAATTTAAAAGATAAAATTAGGTTTATATTTTTCTAAAAGTATAAAAGTTTTTGGAGTGATTTTGGATGATGGGGGCCCCCCAAAAAAAAAAATATATAAATTTAAAAAAAAATAAAATTTAGAAAAACTCAATTAAAAATGGGAATGGGGATTTCGTAAAACCAAAAAACAAAACATATAAAGGGTATTCAAATTTGGAAATAAAACTTCCAGTTTTTTCGTTGACACCAGAAGAAAAAAAACATTGCTATATATGCAAAAAATGACATTTTGTTAAAAAAAAAACCCAACAAGTTTGTTAATATCATCTGGTTGACGATAAACCAACGGTTTATGTAACCTTATGAGACGTTTTGCAGTTTTAATTGATAACAACGTTCAAAAGTCACTGGGTGTTAGAATCCTTAATATGTATCAAAAATATTATTCGTAATGATACCCAAAAGATTCGCCCCCTTCTTAATGTTCACAAAATACTGACGCATTGGTTAAACATATAAAAATTTTAGCGCTGAGACCCAGTTTTAATCATCACGCTTGTGTAGGCAGTTCTAGGACAAAGCAGAATAAATAACAGAGCCACAAAAAGGTTAGGGATATTTCTCATTGGACATTTTTTTCAGTAATTTAGCCTCCTGATCACAAATCCCCATCACTTCATCATTTTTTTTAACCTCAAAAAATTTTTTAAAATAATAGAAACCCTGAAAATTAACTGGGAAAAAACTGGTATTACTTGTTTTACATTTAGTTACTGAATACTGAATCCAAATCTACAACTTAAATTAAAGTAGTTATGTAGTTTTTTTGACCTCAAAAAACCACTAGAAGGTGAATTTTCAAATCTTTGCAGATTTTGTCCAAAATTTTAAATGGGTTTTTTTTTGGGACTGATTACGAATCTAAAAACAGATTCTAAAAAAATTCAAGATGGCAGACATTTTTGAAGATGGCAAACAAAGGGGAAAAATAAATTTTAGAAACATAGTAAGCAATTCAAAAACCACTATTTATAGAACTGAACATTGATTCTATTTTCATTATGTTCATGTTT
The DNA here is from genome assembly GCA_019359885.1 of Listronotus oregonensis. Classification (NCBI taxonomy): domain Eukaryota; kingdom Metazoa; phylum Arthropoda; class Insecta; order Coleoptera; family Curculionidae; genus Listronotus; species Listronotus oregonensis. The sequence continues at coordinate 7,096 of JAHBCN010026254.1, read as the reverse complement.
TAACACTACAAAAAGACCTATTTAAAAAATTTAAAAAACGACGGTGGTCTATTAGGGGCCCAAAAATGGTGGAGTGATTTTTTGGTTTTTTTAATACATTTGGTCAAAAATTTTTTATTATTAAGTTCTTAATATGTTTTATTGTTTTTTCATTACATAGGAAAAAAAATTTTTTTTTGTTTTTTTTAAATAAGAAAACTTAAAAGTGTGATTTTAAACAATTTATTTTTTTTTTAAATTAAAAGTTACAGAAAAACCCCAAAAGTGAAACATAAATAATATATTTTATATTAGGAATTAAAAAAAAACAAAAAAGCAAATAGGTGTCATTAAAAAAATTCATTGCAGAAATTGCATCAACCGAACATTGATCCTATTTATTTGTTGCTGGTCCGCACATTTCTAGAGTCAAGGGAAGAACTTAATAAAGTGCCGATCCCATTTCCCCCCAAAACATCAATTTTTCTGTCAAATTGGGTTTGGACGATCTGTTTGCCCTATTTTTGTTTACATTTTGTGATTCAGATCGTACAAAAATTTTTTTTTGTTTTTTTATTTTTTTTTTGCTCTTTTAGACATTAACTGGTATTATATTAGTTTTTATTATATGTAGTTAAATTTAATTTTAATAAATCTACATTTTGGGCAAAGGTGACGTCACAAACATAACCTATACTGCGGAAAATTTTAAAGATCGAGCACCCCTTTTTAATTTTTCTACCCTTGCTCTAGAGTAGGAAAAAATTTTTTGCAGAGCCAGCTTTTTCAAAATTAAAAAAAAATAGCGTGTTTTACTTTTTTTTAACATTTACAATACCCCCCTTTTTTGGAGGGGGGTCAGGTTCACTTGCTACCCGGTTCCGAATATTTTTCAGCGGAATCACGAATGACCTTTTGCCCAGAATAACTTGAGATGTGGCTTTTACCATTTTTTCCCAATTTTTTTTTAAATAGTTGTTCTTCCTTTTTTCAAAAGTAGGATTATTATGTCTTACAATTAAAAAAGCATTGAGGGGGGGAACATTTATCTTCCTAAAATATAACTAAAGGTCAACTTTTTTTATTTCGGGCAACATTGTAACTTGATGACATTTTTTTTTCCCCAAAAATTCACCCCACATTTCATTGTATTATAAAAAACTAAAATCTGTTTGGCTACTATTTTCGTATACGTATCAGTGTCATGAATCGATGAAAGTCATTACCCCCTTTTTCCCTTCAAGAATAGTGCCTAGCAGATAAGAAACTATTTTTTCCCTTCCGTGTGACATAAATAAAGGCCATCGGTCACATTGCACGCTCTAGACAAGACTAACCCAATGTTTTAAAAAGTCTACGGTAGTCGGCGGGTTTAATTTCCCAATATTTCCCAAATGGAATTACTAATCGCGTGATAAATAATATTGCCCAACGACGGAGGTCTATCAGGACAAAAAAGCTAGGTTAAATCTTTTTTCAAAAAAAAACTTTTATATGACAAAATGTAAGTAGCTCTCTGAAAGGTACCTAAAAGGACAATTTTTTTTTAAAAAATTTCGAAAAAATAAAGCATTATGTATTTGGTCTGACGACAGACCACCGTCGTCATCCGAAAAAATGTAATTGGCTAAGTAAACCTTTGTTCATAATGTTGGACCTGTGTTTTAAATTTTCTTCAATCTGTTGGTTTTTGCCTATTTTATTTACCATTTGGGGATTCGTCATCATAGACATTTCAAATTTGACTTTAGATTCGAAATCGCAACCCAAAAACCATTTTATACAACATTTGTAGTGGCTGTATGCACTCCGGTGCTAACCAACCAAAGAAAAAAGCGAGCTTAAATTCGTTGATTTTTTTTAAAAGTTATTCACCATTTAAAAAACACATTGCCATTTTAGATCTGTCATCTTGAATTTTCAGAATCTATTTCTAGATTTGTAATCAGCGAAAAAAAAAACTCCGTATAAAATTTAGGAAGATCCGGAAAATTTAGAAATAGTAATTTCTAGACCTTTTTTTGGGGTTTAAAAAATTTCACGTGCTATCCCAATTCTGGTCATGGATTTAGATTTAACAGGTCGCTTTACATAAGTTGTCAAAAGAAGAATGTAGTTTTTCCCAAATTTTGACTTATTACCAATTTTTCAGCAATTTTTGCAATTAGAAAAAGGTTGTGACGTGTTGGAAAATTTTGACCCCGGATTCAGGAGGAAAAATTACTAAAGAAAAAAATGTCTTATGAAAAGTATACCCATTTTTTTTTGTGGGCTGCGTAATTTTAAAATTTTAAAAAAGTGTTCTTCCTTCTATCTATTAATAACACTTTTTTTAAAAATTTAAAAAAAACAGTATTTCTTTCCAATGTTAACTGCTTTCCACTTTTTAATTTTTTGATCACCATAGATGTTTTAAAATACCTGACGACAATTGGCCATTGGACATATTGTGATGAGGGAGGGTATTTCATATATAGGTTTTTTTTTGTTTGAAAGCCAGCTATTACTGGACTGTTTGTCCCATTTTTTGTAAGTCAGCATTATGGTAACCACAGCCAAACAAACACGATATAAAGAAATCAGCCCCCAAGCCCCAGAACAGAAGGGAATCTAAATTTGGTATAAAAAACCAATTTTTTAAAAAAGACGAAACTGTTTATATACTGTTAACAATTTGGTCAAAGTCGCAGGACTTGGCAAAAAAAATCTAGGTGTATCATCATCTGATCTAGAGGGGCGCTTTTTAACATTAAACATATAGGTGATTTTACCGAAATGTTTTCATTTGGGTTTTAATTTGGGTTTTAATTTTATATTTTTAGTTTAAATGGTTTATTATATACTGCGTCCTGCCAGCAGTATCAAAAATACCCCTTTAAGTAAGATACAAAATTGATAATTGGGGATTCTTAGATACTGGCGGGACTCATTTTTACATAAGGCTGGAGAAAATTTAACCTTCTTGGGGATTTTTTCAAAGACGGCAAAATTTTTTTAAAAACTTTTACTAAACCTAAAGTCTTTCTTAAAATATTACCTTATAATGAAGAAAAAAGAAATTACTAAATTAGTTTTAGATGGTTCTGTGTACAAAGTTTTTCCCAAAACAAAAACAGAATAATTAATACTAATGAAAAAAATTTTTTTTAGTTTTTAAACAAAAATAAAAATGTGAAAACCAATAACCATTTATTGCTTACTGTTTTAACCGAAATTTACTTAAAAATATCTAATTGGCACTAAAGTGTTTTCAGTATCACGCAAAAAAATTTTGCATTTTTTTTTTAAAAAAAAAATACCTTATTTCGCTATACAAAATTTTACAAAACTTAAAAATTGAAATTTAACAAAAACCCCTTCAATCTCGTAATGTCAGAAAGTCGACTCTTTTACATACTGGTATCGGGTTAAATAAGTTAGTTTTATTTTGTGGTAATAAAAAAATATAAATCTTAATCAGTGTTTGCAGACTTAAACCAAAGATATCGCCCACCTTCTTTAATAGTGACAAAAATAAAAAAAAAATTTAAATTTTCAGTAAAAAAAAAAAACCCTCTTGTAAAATAGGGTTTTTTAAAATTTTAAAATTAACTTTTTTTTAAAGTAATTTCCCCTTACCTGGCGGCCCCAGGTTTTTAAAACTTTGGGGCCCCCCCAAAAAATATAAACCCGATTGTTTACTTAAATAAAACCTGTTGGTAAAGAAAATTTTTACTGAAAGAAAAGTTGTTTTTTTTTGCACTTCCACCTCCTCTAAAAAAAAACCCAACTTTAAAACGCAAATCCTGTATTTGAATTTTTTTTTCAATTTGATCAAATTTATTGTCAAATCCGAAATTTAATTATATTATCTACGTTTTTTTAAAAACCATAGCCAGTTGATTTTTTTCTGCAAATATTTCAATCCCCCAAGAATGTAAATTAATATTTTTGCAATATTTGGGATTTAAACGTACAATTTAATTAAATTCACTGAAAAAAACCAACAAAGGATTTGTTTTAAAAAGTCCGTTTTTTAAAAATCAACTTTTTCCGCCAATTCCATAATGCATTTTTTTTTTTAACAAAGTGTTCCCTCGGGTCCAATCTAATCTGGTATATTTTTGGGATGGGTTCCATGTCTTACCAATTAGATCAAATATTTTGAAAATTTCCAAAATTAAAGTCTCAACTTTTGAAATAGTTCAAACTATTCGATTGTTTAAAAACTATTAAATGATTCGAGCTATTCGAATGATTTAAACTTTAACTATTCGAATAATTTGAACTTTTCGAATATTCGAAGTATTTAAATTTAAATTGTTAAATTAAGTTTTTTTTAAAAATAATTAATTGTATAAGCAAATTATTATAAGAGTCGTAGTAGCTATTTAAAAATAATAATGCAAAAGAAACGCCTAAACTTTGGATTTAAAATTACGTCTTTAATTAATAAAATAAACTCTTTTTCATAAAACCTTTTAACACTAACCCTAAAGTTTTAAAATTTAAAAAAAAATGATAAAACTTATTTAATATATTTCAGTATGTTATAAAAAACCCACCACAACAATTTTTAATATTAATGAGGTGCATTTAAATATACTGAAAATTTCAAATTATCACAAACCTTTCAAAATTGCCGCCAAAATTAATTTTTATTTCAGAAAAAAGTTTTTATTTCGGATTAAATGATTCAAAAGATTCGAATCATTCAAATAGTTCGATACATTCGAATAGTCCAAACTATTCCAATAATGTGAATTTGTGGATAGTTGGAATTATTCGTATAAATAAAACATTTGGATTATCCAAATATTCGATATTTTTCAAGAATAATTCGTATTCGTTTCCCCTAGAAAATTCGAAAATTCGAATATTCGCACCCCCCTATTTAAAAATGTTATTTATTCCAAAGTTCTTCGACCTGTAAATCTGTAACCAGTAATGAGAAATAAATGAAAGAAAATATTTCTCAGTATGGCAGCTTCCGGTTACAATTTGTTGCATGCCACATAATTTTGATGGCTTTCAGGGTGTCACCATAAAAGGGTCTCATAACACGGGGGAATAGCAAAAATGTTTCCGAGACCAAAATACCAAAATCTTATTTACTTTATTATATTAATTAATAAATCTATCTGGCAAAAGTCTCAGTTGGCTTGGTTTTATAGATACCTGCTAAATATAATTTTATCTACCTACCCTTAATGTATGGGACCAAAAATTAGAAGTACCGGTTTTTTTCATCAGGTGTACTTTATAAGGGTTATGAATACATGTAATATAAATCCTATAGTGTTAGTTAGTTGAGTTTCAACCACCAGTTGATCGGGAAATGTTCGTATTTGGGAAAATTAAAAAATTTTTTTAGTAACGTCGCGAGTTTGTGTAAATAAGCCGGACCATTTTTGTTATATATGTGGTGAAGTGACTTTTGTGAAACAAAAAAAGTACTCTTAGCCCTTTAATAAAGAAGGCTTACCACTTGTATTTTGGCTGCAAAGTTGGAGACCAGGATAAAAATTGGGCCATATTTCTGCAATAAATGTGCGTCAAACATGCGAGGCTGGATAAGTGGAAAAAGCGTAAGATGTCTTTCGCTATTCCTATGATTTGGCGTGAACCAAAAAATCACATTACCGACTGCTACTTTTGTTTGACACCTTCCATGAGAAAAGGCCTTTTCCCAAAAGAAAAAATCTGCGATAAAGTACCAAAATTACAATCCCCATCGCCCGGTGCCCCATAATGACAGTTGCCTGTGCCCAATCCACCTCAGGAATATACGCTCTCATGACTCATGAAAAAATTTGTAAAGGCCATGAACAAGGAAAGGGCGTGCTTTAGTTATTTAAAAGAAAAGTTCCCTTCAAACAGTGATGCTAAAATTAAAAGGGGGGAATATTTGTGGGTCCCCAGATTAGGAAACTCTTCGCAGATGAGCAATTCAATTCCGTACTTGAAGGCAAGGAAAAAAACGCTTGGGAAAGCCTTTAAAATGGTTTCAACGAATTTTCTGGGAAACATAAAAAGCTGAAAAAATAAAGACCGGTTGCCCAACTTCTTTCTTGTTACCAAAACCTAGGGGGCAATATGTCCTTGAAAATTCATTTTTGGGGTTCTCATCTGGATTATTTCCGGAGAATTGTGGAGCTGTAAGTGACGAACACGGTGAGAGGTTCCAAGGAATTTCAAACATGGAAAGAAGGTATCGGGGAAAAAGGAACTGTGAGATGTTAGCCGACTACGCTGGTCTATTACGAGGGATAACCCAGAGGCTGCTTACAAAAGGCGGCTAAGAAGCGTAAACTGAATGACTAAACTTTTAATTTAATGGTAAAAATGTGCTATTAAATTGCTTTTGTTGAATCAACAATATTATTGTTATTTGTATTTTGTATGTTCACTGTATATACCTATGAATTAAAATTTTTTAAAAAAAATGCTGATTTTTTTTTTTGGCCAACTAAAAACTTTAATGATATTTTAGTTACTTGGGTTAGTGAATCTAAAAAATTGGGGGTTTTTCGGAAACAAACGAAAAGTTGAAATTTGTTCCCCCGTGTAATTAATCAAATATTTATGGCTGAAATTGTATTTCCAATACAATATTGTATTTTTTTTTGATTGTTGGATTAGTAGTTTTTTTTTTATCTTGGGACAGTCCACGAAGGTGATACCTAAGTAAGGCGTGTTGTTAAAATTTTTGAGATGGTTTAGCGCTGAAATCTATCGTGGCGTCACACTAGATTACCGCTAGTTTTATCCTTGTCCATATACTACTAAAACAACGGCCATCTTTCTTTGCGCTTTTCCATCAATTAATTTAAAAACGGCTTGATGAAACAGCGATTAGGCGCACGATTCATCGATGAATTTAACAACACGCCTGTACTAACGTACCGTGGTTCAGTGTGGTGAGAGGAGTTTGTTCACACGGGCTTAAATTTTTGGAGATTGGGAGGAGAAGGAAAAAAATTTTGCGGGCAGCAGGTTCCCTAGTCTTGACACTCTAGGATAAAGGAACGAAGAAAGCGGGAGTTTTGGGGGCCCTTTCAACTGTGTAAAAGGATGCATAAAAGTTGCACTACGTGTTGCTCTGTTGGGGGGCTGCCGGGAAGAATTTACGGCCAAC
>JAHBCN010026253.1:0-10737 GCA_019359885.1 Listronotus oregonensis | reverse complement strand
TGTGTTATGTAGGTCAAGGATATTCGTTAGATCTGTAATAATTTTGTAATCATACATATGATATAGGCGTATATACCGTCGCTTACTATACAGGGTGTTTCCAAACTTATTTTTAAAAGGGTACCAACGGCTATCTAACAAATACTGAACAGGGTCACAAATATTGCTCTCTTTATATTTAGAATAATTGAAAAATAGCCATCTTGTGTCGCGGAAAAAACTTGAAGATGATTCAAAATAAAATAAAAAAGATTCGACATATAATTGGCATTTTAAAAGCGGCTCATTTTTTGATATGCTTCAATAAAATGATTTTGTATTAGTTTTTAGTAACAACAGAATTAATTTAATTCATACGAGGAACTGGCGATTTAAATTAAAAAAACGTAATATAAATACAAATTTACTTAAACAATTTCGATAAAATAAGACACTTTTAAAAACGAACAAATAAAAAAGTTGTCCCAATAAGAAAACGGTGATTTAATGTCGTATCTCTTGTTTCATTTTAATAATTTTTACGGGGGAAAATACACAACATGGCTATTAAAGGGACAAATTCAGAACGCGACTTTTGACCACTATTTTAATTTTAAAGAAGCATTTCCTTTAAAGGTAACGATAAATATATACGCCACTAGACGCAGCAGTTATGATATGGCTATCATCTACTCCACTGTAACAGTTTTAAAAGTCTACAAATTTTTTAGTAAAAAATAAAAGTGCAGTTTCAAGAGTACCCGTCACCTAACCTATTTAAGATATCCTTTTAGAACTCATTTAACCAATGGGTTAATAATTCTTCTTAAAAATATTACCGCCAATGGGGACATTTTTTTACATTTATTTTTTACTTATTCCATCTATCGACGCCTCTGGTAACCGGAATTTTACCAACATTATCACACGCACAAAGAAGAGCTCGCAAAGCAGCAGCACCGATTTCAATGAGAACAGACCGAACATTCCACGATTGTGCTGGTCACTCACCTCGACGGTTTGTGTATTCAAGCCGGTCGAACCCAGTAATGATGTTCGTCTTTGGGCTACCGTATATTCTGTATTACTAGTTTAAATTAGGAAATAAATATAGAGGCGAACGATACTGAAACCAATTTTTAATAGAAAATAGACAATTTATTAGAAAATTCTTCTTTACTGGAAAATATACAAAGTTGGCCGGTCTAAGAGTGGTGTCTTACAAATACCTAAAGCGGGTGTCGTCCATCTCGGCCCGAGGGATCAGGTACACAGAAAAAAACACTATAATATATTGAATAACAAGGCTTTGATTGTTTGATTTTTTATTTATCCAATAAAAGTTAAAGTTTATTTAATTAATTATGTTTGGGACAATTGAGGAGAAATAATTGATGCTATTACAAGTATTATATCAGACCATATCAAAATAGTATTAAGTTAAAATATCTTGTTATTATGTAAATGATTCTATATATTTAAAACTAAGGGAAGGGAAATCTGTACTTCCTTGAAAATTACAGAAATTATTGTATTTAAAGCTTATGTAATCCAGGAAAAATTTTCAATGTTTATTGCAATGGAAACTTAACTTGGGTTAAATTAAAAGTGTCGTACGGTGAATACCAACATTCTCTTCGCCTTAAACAATACTGTGATTGGCACAATATCGTATTTTTCATTTAACGATAGCTAAAATTAAAAACAACGTCCCACCTTCATCTCGGTATTCGGCAACTTCGGCGCTGGCTGAACTGAACGACAACAGGTTCAGGGTTCAATTCAATGGTTAAAGTCAATGCTTGTGTAGGTCCCAATTATTCTGTCTTTAGTAAGTATACCTATTAATATAATGAATAACTTGCTGGTTTCCTGCGGGTTGAACTCCCTGATACAAGTATTTGCAGGTAAGTTAAATTATACGATATTTTTTCTTATGTTTTGTTGTATAGAATAACGAAAATTTATCATGGCGCCATGGTGGCAATCTGGCTATCTCGATGGCTATCTAAACGATTTTTCCTAATGATATATTTGTATACAAATTTTCAGAAATAAGGGTTTTTTCTACTTTTATTAAAAAACCTTTATTATGATGGATGAGCTGGATTAGGGTAAAGACAAGTACTTACTCTTACCATCAAGAAACGTTTTTTTTTTGGAAATCAATACTAAAAAAGTTTTCCATATGGTGCAAGGATTTTCTAATGTAATTATTCTATTTTCAGATAGAGGGATAAATTTAAATGAGAAACAATTAGACATTGTTATTCCATCAAGGGACTTGCAAATACATTTTAAGGATTGTTTAGAAAAATACATTCAGGAGGAAAAAGAAAATACATCAGACCTCGATACATGGGCTTTTGGAGGTACCTGCTGATGATTTAACATTTTGTTTAACGGTAAGTGTTTTACTTATTATACAGGATGGTCCAATTTATTTTTAAAAACCTGTTTGATGAGATAAGAGGCTAATCAAACAGCTTAAAAAGTCTATTTCGTTTTAGGACATTCATGTAGCCAAGACTCCCTGCACTGTAGCAGAGACCCCGTGTACTGTGACAGAGATCCCTTATTCTGTGGCAAAGGCCCCAGGTACATTAAGTAGTACTGTTAGCCTTAGGTCAGCACGTCCCTTGGCATCTACAAACTCAGCAACTTCCTAAGACGACGTCACCAATGAGTACATAATTGTCCCCACCGAAAACAGAACAGAAGTTCATTTTATAGGGCAGAAAACCTTTGGACGCAAGACTTTCAGAAACAGTTTCCGGAATTCGATTTTAAAACCCTATTAAATGTAGTACAAATTAATATTTAGTCAATAAAACACTCGTATTTAAACAATTATAGTATTTTATTACAATAAATACTACATCAAATTAAATCAACTGTGGGTTAAGGTTGTTTAAATGACACTCTACTGCAAGATAAATAATAATAATTTTTGTCACAAAAGAAATTAGATTTATTTTTAATAGAGTTCATATTAATGTAGTTTACACCTACTATTTGCTCCAGATTAAATCTATTTTAATAAATCGGACTTTTCATTGCATTTAACATAGCCATTATTTAAAAACCAATAATTTCTTATGTTAGTTTAATAACGTTTTGATAATGTTTAAATAAGATCACAATTTACTTCAATGATTCTTATGTTCTAACCAATTTCAATGAGATATGCACAAAAAAATTAAGATGTTCATTTATTTAATCACAAATGTCATTCAGGTATTGCAAATACAGTACCCCATTGACTCAATGTGTATCCCATTCATACTATGAAAACGTTTTCATAGTATGAATGTGTGTATGGCGCATAAATTTGACCCATCTCAAACCGAACCCAAATCTTTGCTGCATTTAAACCACCCATCTCGGACGAAGAATTTATTTAATTGACTGTGTACTAAACAAATTTGTCCGTTTTGTTTTTCGCGTTCTCGTGGGATGTTACCCCCACCCTCCTACTTCAAACGTCACCCATTTGTTTTAAGAGTGCATTTACGCTACACCTTAGGGGTCGGGCGAAAGGACGCGGAGACGGTGGGCGAAGACTAACAAACTCCCACTACCACAATTTTCGTATAGCCGCATTAAAAATATTATATTTTATTTAGGTTCTTCCAAATTCGGTGTATCGATGCGTTGTTATTTTCGATTGCAAGTCTACAGGAGATAACGCTTTTCGGTAACTATTTTCTACTTAAATGACATAAATTATACACCATTTTAAAGGTAAAGAAATAATCTATGCCTCTGCTATAACGGATTTTTGAAATATGAGTCGAGTTAAGAGAAAATAGTATCTAAACATAACCGATAACCGGTAACTTTCACTCAAGGAAATATTAAAAACTAAATCCAAATATAAAAAACTATTACAGCAGAAGCCTAGATTTAAGTGTTGGCTTTCATATAGTTTTTGAAAATTATCGATAACTTATACCGTTTTTTGAGAAAAACATTATGCCCCAAACCCCAAATTGGATCCAATTTTCGCCGCATGGACTCTTAAGCGGGATGAGTTAAATTGTGAATATTTATAAATTTAGTTGCATTTTTAAATACAGGATGTGTTTTGTGTATCACTATTTTCGAAAGATAAAATCAAGTCGTATAATTTAATATTATTGGTTAATCTGTCCAGTTTTTTTGCCTTTTAATATGCCGCGTGGTAAGACATTGAGTGCAATCGAAAAACAGCGAATTATTAGACTTGAGAAGCTGCGGAAAAATACAAAGAGCAAAAGCGGATATTATTGGTAGATCTTAAAGTTTTGTAAAAGAAAAAAAAATAAAGTTAGGAATCGAAAATTATTAGCGTTCAGGACGTCCTTGTCGATTTTCCTCCACCGTAAAACGCGCAGTTTAAAGAGAATTATCGGCTACCCGGGCATGTGATCCAAGTTTAGTGAAGAAGTAAGTGGGCATCAAAACATTTTAAATATCACAAATGTCTTAGTTAGTAAACCAGTCTTGAAAACGGAACATAAAGTGAATAGACTCAAGTTTGCAGAAGAATATGTAACAAAATGTGTCTTTTGGCAGCATGTCATATTTACTGATAAAAAAATTATAGTCCCGATGAATGTAAGTATTATTGGCATGATTCGAGATTTGATAAAAAAAATTATGCCTCAGCGGATTGAAGGCGGAGGTTTAGTCATGGTCTGGGGTGGTATATGTGCAAACCTGAAAACAGAATTGGCATTTATTAATGGACGTATGACTGCTGTTGGTTATCAAGAAATGTTTCATGATTACCTTCTCCCCCTTATTAGGTATGCTTCTTAAGACGAAAACACAAATTTTCAACAAGACAATGCACCCATCTATGTAGCTGCAACTTCAATACAGTTGTTTCAAGACTTTGGTATACAGTTATTAGAATGGCCAGCAGTTAGTCCAGACCTAAATCCAATGGAGAACGTCTGGGAAATATTAGCAAGGAAATTGTATGATCAGGAAAAGTCAACAATAAATAATGGTAATGAGCTCAAATAAAGATTTCGATCGACGTGGGCTGAAATTTCAACCCATACACTTAAGGAGTTAATTGATAGCATGCCTAAAAGATTAATAGAAGTTATCAAAAATAAGGGTCACTGGTCGAAATATTGAATCAATAGAAAAAAATATAGACACTGAGTTTATAATTTTTCACAGTATAAATGTAAAGATGGTAAGCTATTTGAGATTCTTAAGTTAAAAAAAAAATAAAACATTTTACTAACATATTGGCACTTTTATTTACGTGTACTATTTACCTACGTAAACTATTTTTAGAAATATACAATTGGTTTTAAAGAATTTTTGACAGTGGCGGCTCCTCCATTGGGTCATTTGGTCAATGACCTCCCAATATTTTCGACTAATATTTTCAAACAAAAATATGATAATGATATAAATAAAAAAATATATATATTTTTCAAACTTTTAAATTTCCCTTTATTATTCTAAGCTTATAAACTCGTTGACCGATTACTGGATTCCACAAGCTTCGCGCAGCCACCTCCAGATCGGTGGTTTCGTTCGTTGGCAAAAAGCCGGGCTGCCAGCCTGCATTGACCGTATTGTGTTAAAAGGAGCCGAGTCGAGTATTCCCGATCTAATTTACGATTGGGCGATTTCGGCTGCTTTCCGAAGCAGTGTAATTGCATGGTCTGGGTCAACAGCCGCGAAGAGGAAAATTACGCATTTTTCGAGGTGTTTGTTTGTTATTCATTTATTTTTAAATTTTCTTTCTTGTTTTTCTTTGGAGTAAACGTCGGTGTGAAATAAAATGCCTAAAATTAAATCCTTCAGTCATGTTTTTTTTAACTAAAAATCAGTTAAGCCATATGCATTTGAAATTTTAACTAATGACCTCCCCAAAAGATTGACCACGAACCGCCACTGAATTTTGAAATGTGTCCAGTCCATATTTTTCATAGGTCCGTTGGTCTGTATATTATGTAGCTATGGTATATAGTAGCAACATCAAACCACCAAGCCCAGTAGCATAAACGATTATTAGAAGTAGCATGCATGATTATCAATGGTAGTATGGTTATTACTTATTAATTACTCTTTTAATATAGAGAAAGATACACTATGAGTTGTATAATGGCCGTATTATTTCTTTACCGACTTGGTAGCATAAACGATTATTAGAGGTAGCATGCATGATTATCAAAGGTAGCATGGTTATTACTTATTAATTACTCCCTTAATATAGAGAAAAATACATGAGAGTAACGATGAAAAAAATAGAAAATAGCCATCTTTTTCATGCACTTTTTTTAATACGGTACTGCTAAAATTACCGTTATTAATTAAAAAAATGGACATAAATTGTTTAAAACTAGGTTGACGTTCGACAATTAAAAAAAATAAGACGATATTTATAAGATGCAAATATCCTCGCACTAAAGCACATCAGTGAGATACCGGAATGACAACGTAAGATACTTATTTTCTCTTGAAAATAATTACTAGTCAATTAACCATTAAAAAAGAGATAGGCAGTAGTTATACGAAAATAGAAACGCAAATAACGATTTTAGTAGACTTTCACCTACATTGTTTTAAATTGCCCCTAACGAGCAAGATGGCCGCTGCATTTACGTCAACGGACTAACAGGAATTCCGTTTCAGAAAAGATTGTTTGTCAGAATCCTTTTAAATTAAATAAATACTATGTGTGCATTTGAAATATTGATCAATATTTTAATAAAATTTCGTTTTTAAAAAGAGTAAGTATGGGAACTAGGAATTCGTATACAGGCTTTTGTAAAGAGTGATAAATTCGTTTAAAATTTGAGGAATAATTTTGAATCCGTAAAGTTTACTCTCTTTTTGCGCATTTTGTTACATTGAGTTTATATATACAGGGCGATTTCTGTCGACGGTATGACATAATCAATATATCTCATTGGATCAGTAGCGGATTTACAAATTTTCTGGGGCGACAAAGTTGCTTTAAAAAGTGCATTTGTGTTGAAATTATTAGATTATGTTTAGAATTATTATACACGTTACAATTTTATCAACAAAAAAGTTCTAGTGTTTCAAATTTTATAAATTAACACAGTAGTGTTTTGCGCCAAGTGCGCGTTTAACTTGTATGGGGCGTGAGACTACGTCTCTCTGATCTTCTATCATATTTATCATTTTTGCAGATTTATTGACGCTTGACACGGATTTCTATAATTTTCTTTGTCACTTTCATGAATATAATACTAAACCTTTTTTTTTATTAATTATTAAATTTTTATTAGGTGCTTGCGCCTGTTTTTGATTCTACGAGATGTTTTACTAAATCCAGTCGAATTTCCGAAGTTAGTATTACTCTAACCTTGTTATTCTACTTACTAAGTGGTTTGATTACCTAGCACCCATAAGTAGATAGTATACTAAGTAAGTATGGTTAATTTGGCACCCAAAAGTAGTTAGTGTACTAAGTAGCTTAACTTAGCTTCCAAGATAAAAAGTAGTGTACTGAGTATATCTGTCAAGTTAAGACTCAATACTGAATGACAAAGAAATTCTTTTATTATAAATTAGTTAATAAATTTAAAATAAATTTTAAAATTTAAAAAATTAAAAAAAAAAAACCAACCATTTTGGAAAAATTTGTGTTTTAGGATAAAAATCTTGGTGATAATTTTTAATTCAATATTCATTAATTTAAATATTTTAAATTAAAACCAAAATATACAAAAAATACAAAATACATTTGGGCTTTGGATAGGTCAAACAATAAAGTGAAAATTGTAAAAGGTAAAAACAAATTAAAAAAACATATATACAATCATAAAAAAACAGCAGGCAAAAAAAATAAAAAAAAAGCAACTCTACCCTTCCTTCGCCGTCAATCAATAAACTCAAATCATAGAAACCGTTGGTGAGGGAACCTTGACCTTCTTTTAATATTTCAGTGTAAATTTTTCCAGTTTGTGGTATTTTTTATATAACTTAACAGGTAGAGAATCTCCACCGGTGGCCGTTCTGCACAGATTCACCTTGGGTAGCCTTAACTGATTTTTAGCTCTAGTAGGATATTCATGTATATCCGCTCCGCTTTTAAAATTGATTTTATTTTTGTGGACCCATAAAATTGCCTCCAAGATGTATGCACAAGTAACCGTCATTATTTTAAGGTTTATAAACAGTGGTCGGGCATGTTCATTATATGTCACACCACACATTTCTCGGATTATTTTTTTCTGCGCTATTAGTACCTCATGTGCGCCTCCACTCGCACCCCACACCAGAACCCCGTAGGTTAGGTGACAGTGTGCTAGTCCGAAATAAGCTTTTTTTAATACCTCCATGGATACCACTTCTTTCAATCTTCCAATCACAAACCTAGCTCTAGACAATTTAGACAAAAGGGAAGAAACATGATTTCTCCAGTTTAATTGAGGATCCAGGTTGAACCCCAGTAATTTTATGGTTTCATTATCTTTAGAAATCTAAACCCTTTTTACCGGTCCAGGCCATCCTGTTTGTCTTACTTTGATTCAGTGCAAGACGGTTAGCACTAAACCATTCCTTGGCCTCCGCCAATGCGTCCCCCGACAATCCACTCAGATCATCGATTGCCCCCCTACACAGAAGCGTAGTATCATCTGCATAGAGTAAGCATCACTCTTCTCCAGTAGTTGGGTAGATCGTTCATAGTAAATAATGAAAAAGTATCGGACCGAAGCACTGAACCCTGGGCACCCATGCTTAACCTCCTTGATACCTGACTTGTCGCTGTTTATAACAATGTACTGTTCTCTATTAGAGAGAAATGATTTAATGAGGTCAAGCGGTTTCCCCTGATTCCGTACTTGTCCAGTTTACTAAGTAGAATGTCGGGACACGCTGTCGAACGCCTTAGACAGGTCACACATGACAGCCATCGACAGATACCCACGTCCAAATCTCTAAGAGCAGCGCGAGTTATAGCTGTGACAGCCTGTGTAGTTGATCCTGCAGCTCGAAAACCATAATGTCTTTTATGTAATATACTGTTTGACTCTAGAAACAGTGATATTCTGTCTTTTTAAAACAATCTCCATAATTTTAGATATTATGGGAGGTAATTGTTATAAATCTGTAATTGTCTAAGCAGGCTGGATCGCCTTTTTTAAAATAGGTATGACCTTTCCTAATTTCAGTGACTGGGGAAATATTCCTTTTCCATACAAGCGTTTGTCAAGTGAGCAACTGGTGCAGAGATTATATCAATTACAGTTTTTATAATATCGGTACTGACACTATAGGCATCAGAGCTGGATGAGCTTTTAAGATTTTTATAATGACATAAATTTCCGCCTCTGACAAGGTTTAGAAATATTGAGTTGGCCACCCCCATTTTTATGCATTTGATAGGGTCCAGATTACTTTTAGGGATTCCCGTACTAGGTCATCCACTATAGTGGTACAAAATTATTAAATTGACTGGGCTTTTAGTTATTGAAGATTTAATTTCACTTTTATTTGCGTAATTATTTATGATGTTCCACGCTGTTTTATTAAGTTTTTGCTGTTTTAAGAATGCCATCGTGAAACTGTGCTTTGTATTCTTTTATTTTTCTACGGTATAAGTACTTAGTTTTAATGTACTCTCTGCCCTGATGTCTACAGTATCAAACCGATCCAATCTATGTCTCAGTCTATTAAGATTTTTACGCATAGCTCTCAGGTCATTGGTATACCATGATTTTTGATTCGTTTTATTTAGCTTTTTTAGTGGAAAGGCGCAAAGCGCGGCGTGCTGCAAGGACGCAGACAGGATTTCGCCATCACAGACGAAAAGGTTCCCATAAATCTAAATTCTGCCTGACCCGATAGTGTTATTGGTCTTATAAATACTTGATTTTCAAACAGCTACAGTTCACTCAAAATCCGCACCGTTTGACCATAATGATCAGAGATATCCTCTTTGACCACCTCTGTTTTCACCAACTCGTCAAAATTTGTACAAATATTATCTATGCACGATGCACAATTACTGCTAATACGAGTTGGTTTTCTAATTAAAAAATTAAAATTGAAAAAATTTAGAAAATTAATTAGCCGATTTTGTTCTCTAGATTTTTTTAGGAACTCTACATTAAAATCGCCCACAATTATAATTTTTTTATATTTCTTATTTATATCATTTACCATTCTTTCCAGAGAAAGCATGAAGTTGTCAAAAAAAATCTACCGGTCGGAATCGTTTCGAATAGTATAGAAAATCTAAGTTTGCAGTCCTTTCGTTAGAAATGCATAAAGTGGGGTAATTTAGAGGGGCTTAAATTGAGGCACTAGTTTAAGGGACTAAAACATTCACAGCGACATCGAGTGCACTCACCTCCACTCGCCTAAAAGTGTGACAATTTTTTTTAACTTTGTTAGACAATTTTTCCCATACGTCGATAAAGAAATTTCACTTCAAAAATTGTATATCAAAACTATAGTTTTATGTAAAATTTCAGTGATAGGGCGACATTTTTTTCAGTGCCTAAAGGCAGCGCTAAGGTTAAATCCGACCCTGCATAGGATGTAAGATAATTTTAAGTATGGATTAAATAAAAAAAAAAAAAACAAAAAACCGGTTTGAAATAAGTGAATTAAATGCTTAAATTGAGCACTGTTGGCTGCTTAACAGTAGTCAAGATGATGAATGATTTTTTTGGAATATTTCTTTCTTTAAATTTTCTGGCTTTCTAACGGACATTTTACTTTTCAAGTATGTTCAGAAAAAGTAATTCAGAAATGCTTTAAAAAAAA
>JAHBCN010026252.1:0-10814 GCA_019359885.1 Listronotus oregonensis | reverse complement strand
GACTTTATTTGCGTTGTCTATAAATTCGAAAGCGCTCGAGTGGTAATAATTGTCAATAAAGGTCGGTAATAAAGAAATAAAAAGCGATCGTTAACAACGCGAAGAGGTAATTTTGTTGCGCTTTTGTCGCACTTAAATGTAAGGGACGTTTTAGAACACTTTAAGAGTATAACCCTGTTATAGAAGTTTTGAGAAAAAAATTTCAGGTGTTTTGCAGAAATATGGATGCCGTATATCAAGTGATCCTTGAAATTTACAGTTGTTATGGTTTCGCCATTTTGATAAATATGTCATAGTTGTTATAATTTATTTCGCAATGGCATACAAGCTAGATATTCGTAGAAGTATTTATAAACAAGTTGGGCAAATGCCCAAAAAAGAAATAGTAAGGATTTTTCAAGGAGAAAATATTTCGAAATCCAACATATATCCAACAGTTCGAGAATGTGAAAAAGGAATCCCATGTATGAACCTCCCGAAAAATGGTCGACCACTGAAGTTGTCTGATGCCTTGCAGGAAAGATTAGTTCGAAAAGTGAAAAATGTCATTGGACAGTCTACCAGAAAGGTCGGTCCTCGCTCCGAATTTTCCAACGTAACTGTTTCTCTTTATATTGCTAGAAGTGGTTTAAAATACCGAAAAAGAAAAAAGGCATGTTCAGCTAACAAGAATTTTACACCGACAATATAGAAGAGACTCCAATGAAGTTAGATGTAAAGCCAAAGCTAAGTTTTCAGTTAAAGTATTGGTATGGTGTGCCATATCGGAAAGAGGTGTATCCAGGCCTTTTGTTGGTCATGTAAGAGGAAAGGCAGTGAATGCCGAGGTCTACATCAGAGAATGTTTAACTAAATTGCCTAATTTTATTAACGTACATCACGGTGATGGAAATTATATGTTTTGGCCTGATCTGACATCGGGACATTATGCCAGAGCAACACTTGACTAGCTGAAAGCAAGAAATATTCCGTATGTGCCCAAGATTGATAACCCCCCTAATGTCCCCCAAGCCAGGCCAATTGAAACTTTCTAGGCTCGATTGGCTCAGAAAGTCTACGATAACGGCTGTAAGTAAGAGAAATATACACACATCGGAAAAGTCTAGGGATATTTTTTTAAATATATTTATTTCTTTCTATATTTAAGTTAGACGAATAAAAATAAATAAGTTGTATTTGTAATATATAATCAAAAATTATTTTTCTACTACTGTATAAATAAGAAAACTTTGTGGTCCTAGCAACGCGAATGATAACGAAAGAGAACCTTCGTGTTACCTGGTGCTAAGCGTTGCTAGCTACGAAAGTAATATTTTCAGCGCCTGACAAAAAGTAAGAGTAAAAAAAAGAAAATATGCTTGTGGGAAATATTAGGATTTATTTATAAAAGTAACTAATTTATGACAAAATATTTTAAAAAACTAGGTTAGGTATTAACATTAAAAGTAATTGTGCAATTTGAGCAATTAGCAAAAGAAATTGAGGAATATACTTGAACTAACAGTTTTTAAATTTGTTGTTGGGGTATCGTTATCACCTTTAACTACGTTAATATTTATATTTTTCACTGTTACTTCATTAGAGGAAATATTGGTAGGAATTTCGTGTAAAATCTTCTTTGAAATTTCCACCTTATTACTATAGGATTCAGCAATATATCCCTCGCAACAGAAGAAGACTTCCAACCTCCATGCCTTTTAAGTCCAAAATATCGACATCGAAGCATTGGCAAGGAACGTAGTTGACGTTCTTCAAAAGAATGGCCAGTGTATCTACTGATGTCTTCAAGCTTCAAAAACTTGCAATTTCTTTTGGTACATTTGAAATGTGTGCTTTCCAATTACTTGATTAACACATTTACCTCTTTCATAACGATACAAAAACGTCATCTAGAGCAACCTTGGTCTCAGCTTAATATATTCCTGTAGAAATCTGACATAAGGAACTAAGCCTTCATCGTTTGTTACTAAAAGTTTCTTTTAACTTTATTTTTAGACTCCACTATTTTTACTATAGCCACGTCATTTCTTATTTCTACATCACTTAGCTTCATTCTGTATATTTCGTCTGTCCGGCATGCCCCAGCCACTCCCATAATGGCTATTACTTTCATTGCTAAGTAACTTTGATCAGGCGCGTTAAGTAAAAACTTTATGATTTCTTCTTTTTAAAAATTTTGACTTTTTGCCTCATAACCATCGTTTTTCCTTTTAATAAAAGCAACTAGTTTCTTGAACTCCGAAATATCTTGATTTTTGTTTACGGAAATTTTAACTTGAGCATGAAATAACAAGAGGGTTGGTGGTGATAAAGACTCGGATTTTTCTTGAAAATACGCCAACATCACATTCTCGTCAATCCGCCCCACATTTTGTAGCAAGCCATTCAGAAAACGATTTATATGTTTGATGGTACCTCTTTAGATTTGTCTGGCAGAAGTGAGGCACATGCAAAGTCAGCTGCCTTTTGGATGCCATTTTCATATTCATTTAACATTTTAAAATGGGAATTGGATTTATACTAAATTAACAATAATTCAAAATCTGACAAGTGCTGATGACAGACAATGTCAACAATAAATGTGTTGCTATGGATTAATTTTTCAGGTAAAATTTCAAAATCTTGATATTTCTATTAAAACATGATGTTAATGATTATTAAATTATGCAATACATAGAACAGTAGCAGAAAAATATAATACATTAACTGAAGGTTTTCAAGTGTTCGGAGGTTTTAAATAGCCTCGGCTTCGCCTCGGCCATTTAAAAACCACCTCACACCAAAAGTAAACTTTCGCATCTTGTAATGTAAATAACCAAAATTCAAAAATGCCATAAGGGCATTTTTTTGGAAATATATTTTTTTAATTTTGCAAAAAAATTTCACTAGAGAAAAATAAAATAAGTTTAGTACAAAGTATGACCTCCACGTTGGTTTAGTACTGCTCTACATCTATCGTGCATCGACAAAATGACATGGTCAATGTCTGTTGTTAGAAGTTCCCGGAAACGAAACGCATTATGTATATTGGCCATATGGGGAGTAATTCTTTCTTGAAGCATGCTCCATACGTGCTCGATCGGATTAAGGTCCGGGGACTGTGCTGGCCATGGCAATACATCAATTCCCTCGTTGGTCAACCAGTTTGTCACAATGCGTGCGACATGCGGACGAGCATTATCATGCATGAGGTGAAAATTTTGGCCAACAGCAAAAAATGGACGAAAAACGGAAGAATGGTATCGAGATATTGCTGAGCTGTTAAAAAGCGATTTGGAAAAACGAGGTCGGTTCTGCCGCCTATCATTACTCCGCCCCATACCATTATTGTACCACCTCTGTATGTGTAGACTTCCTGGACATGTCTCAAACGTTCCATATTTCCAGATCGTTCCATACCTCACCCACAGAATCTGGATGAAATCCAAATCTGGATTCGTCGGTGAATAAAACTGTAGCCCAATCATTTTCATGCCAGTTTTGAAATTCCTGACACCACTCTAATCTTTCAGCGCGATTGCCTCTGGAAAGGGGTGGGCATCTGAGTGGCCTTCGATTGTGTAGATATCTCGGCCTATGTTTACATTATGCGTCCGTTGCAAGTCAATTACCCATTCAGGTGCTGTAATTCTAGGTTGTCTTCTACATGTTAAAACTAAAAATCGATCTTGAGCTGCAGTTGTAGCACGTCCACGTCCTGGATGTTGCTCGGCGGGACTACCGGTTTCTAGAAAACGTCGCCATAATCGACTTATGACACTTTGGGAAACTCCCATGATAAAATGTTTGTTATCATTTTTGCGTTTTTTATTCACCAACAGACATACATAAAGTGAACAGTTGTACTAATAAAATATAATTTCAACCATCATCTGAATTAATTTTTATTAGTTTTTTGATTTTAAAAAATATCCCTAGACTTTTCCGATGTGTGTATATACATAATGTCCAAGACCTTATGAGACCAGTTGGGCATATATTACGAGTCATAGAAGAAAACAGACCCTTAGCGGCAATAAATTAAATTATTTTTGTATAGCAATGATTGATTTAATAATATAATAAGTTTGAAATGTAAAAAATTATTTGGATAGAAACAAGTAGTTTTAATATTTTTCTCAAAACTTATGTAACAGGGGCTACTAAGTATTAAGAAGTGCGATACCTTAAGAATTTCCAAAAAATCTTTTTATATTTTTAATACTTTGTGGAGATGTTGTCAAAAACGTCAGCGTCTGCATACCGTCACTAATCAGGGCTTTGATTGGCTGAAATTTTTAGGGATTTCTTTTAATAGTACTATCGGAAGTATGTACCTAAAATTTTAAAGATATCGGGTAAATATATAAATTTTTTTTGTGGTCAAAACTGTTGAAAAAATGGTCAAACATATAGACCTTCGATTAAACAGCCGATATAACTTTTAATTTATAACTTTTTAATTATTTTATAGGTTTATCCTTCTCTTTAACATATTAGTAATCGACCAAAAAAACCTTTTTTTATTTCAAATACATAGAAAAATTTTGACAGCTGCAGCAGTTTTCGATTCCTCGGAGCAGACGCTTGAAGAAATATTCTGCAGGGCCTCCATTTTGTAAAAAAATCACGTGTTTTTTCTACACTTTAACAATGTAACAAAAATATGTTAAAATCAATAAATGATCCAATTATTAACTGCCTTCGAAAAATCCATAACATTTCACACTGGATAGATGTGGCTAAACGGCTTTTTATTGTTAGTGAAGGAAATTTCCTGGGATCATTGAAGACTCAGAAGGTCTCATTATAAAAAAGAAATTTTAATATGAAACCATTTTTTTTTAATATCAATAAATAAAGGCGATCTTTATTTTTTGACTAAACAAAAATTCTCCAATTCGCATATTTTGGCAGATATTAGCAGGAATAGTTATTTACATTACAAGATGCGAAAGTTTACTTTTGGTGTGAGGGGGTTTTTTAAATGGCCGAGGCGAACCCGAGGCTAAAAACCTCGAACACTTGAAAGCCTTTCGCATCGTGTAATGTATTATATTTTTCTGCTACTGTTCTATGTATCGCATAATTTAATAATCATTAACATCATGTTTTAATAGAAATATCAGAGATTTTGAAATTTTACCTGTTAAAAATTAATCCATAGCAACACATTTATTGTTGACATTGTCTGTCATCAGCACTTGTCAGATTTTGAATTATTGTTAATTTAGTATAAATCCATTCCCATTTAAAATGTTAAATGAATATGAAAATGGCATCCAAAAGGCTGCTGACCGTGTGCCCCTTTGCCAGACAAATCAAAGAGAGGTACCATCAAACATATAAATCGTTTTCTGAATGGCTTGCTACAAAAAATGTGGGGCGGATTGACGAGAATGTGATTTCCATTCAATAACATTTCCGTAAACAAAAATCAAGATATTTCGGAGTTCAAGAAACTTTAGTTTTGCTTTTATTAAAAGGAAAAACGATGGTTATGAGGCAAAAAAGTCAAAAATTTTAAAAAAGAAGAAATCATAAAGTTTTTACTTAACGCGCCTGATCAAGTTACTTAGCAATGAAAGTAAAGCCATTAGGGGGAGTGGTTTGGGGCATCCCGGACAGACGAAATATACAGAATGAAGCTAAGTGATGTAGAAATAAGAAATGACAGGCTATAGTAAAAATAGTGGAGTCAAAATAAAGTTAAGAAACTTTTAGTAACCAACGATGAAGGCTCAGTTCCTTTGTCAGATTTCTACAGAATATATTAAGATGAGACCAAGGACTGCTCTAGATGAGCGTTTATTGTATCTTATGAAAATAAATTGTTAATCAAGTAATTAGAAAGCACACTATTTCAAATGTACCTAAAAAATTTGCAAGTTTTTGAAGCTTAAGACATCAGTAGATACACTGGCCTTCTTTTTAGAAGAACGTCAACACGTTCCTTGCCAATGCTTCGATGTCGATATTTTGACTTAAAAGGCATGGAGGTTGGAAGTCTTCTTCTGTTGCGAAGGGATATATTGCTGAACCCTATAGTAATAAAGGTGGAAATTTCAAAGAAGATTTTCCGAAATTCTACCAATATTTCCTCTAATGAAGTAAAAGTGAAAAATATGAATATTAACGTAGTTAAAGGTATAACATACCCCAACAACAAATTTAAAAACTGTTAATTCAAGTATTATTCCTCCAAAACTTTTTTAATTTAAAAACCTAACCTATTTTTAAAATATTTTTCATAAATTAGTTATTTTCTAAATAAATCCTAATATTTCCCATTTATTTTCTTTTTTTACTCTTACTTTTTGTCCAGGCGCTGAAAATATTACTTTCGTAGCGCAACGCTTAGCCCAGGTAACAAGGTTCCTTTCGTTATCATTCGCGTTGCTAGGACCACAAAGTTTTCTTATTTATACAGTAGTAGAAAAACCCATTTTTCGGGCCTTGAGGGACCATTTTTATTGCGTTACAGGAAAAACCTGTACAGATTTATTCACAACTTTGTCCCTTCATTTACTGTACCATTAGAAGTAGAAACTGCCGCACTACGTGCCATGGAATCATTATTGTCGGAAGAGTCGCGATCAAAATAGATATGAGAAAATATACAACCCGTTTATGACATGGTGTGATGGCAAAAAGCTGAAAAATGATTACAATGGGGTTTTAGCATATTTTAAAAATATTTTACGAAGATACAGCGCAAGAAATGTTTCCCCTTAAGCGTTTTTTATCGACTTTGACCAACTCTGCTAATTTATCTTTCTGAGCTCCACTACAATATTGGGGTCTTTCTTGTATAATAGTTCATGCTTTCTTTTTTTTCCTTATTTTAAATAACAAAAAAACATTAAACATTAAAATTTTTGGTTTTTTATTTTTTGCTTTCAAGACTTTTGATTGTTCAATTATCCACATTTACTCTGTTGCCAAGTTTTGTCATTCGGCAAAATCTCGAATTCGAGATTAAGAGTCGCCTAACACTCAAAAACGTAAAACAAAACGGATAATGGAGACCCATTTGCGACATGCATTCAGTTGAGACAGAAGAATTGATCTCCTGGGCAAATACTAATTCATACCTGCTACCCGTAACAAAACTGACTCATCATCGACCATCTGGCAACCAAATTAATACGTGTGGTTAGGTAAATGGTTAACAAAAAGGTTCCTTCCTAATTACCTTATCAGATTAGATCCGATTAGATAAACCCATTATGGTCTGAAACAACTGTTTTAATGTGAAATAAATTTATTTCGACCCATATGACACGCGTCTAATTCTAAACTGCAAAATTGTCATTCTCTCTCTTTTGAATTATGACCATGACCGTAGTTTTATAAAGGGTCGCGTCATGCATCAGGTCATATTTTTTCGGTTCAAATATTTTGATTTCGAAGCGTGTAAGAATTTTTAGATGTTTTACTTTTAAGAGTAAGAAAATTAGTGACTTTTTACTTATTTGCATTAAAAACGAAAAGTTATCAAGATTGCATCATAAATGTGGGATATTTTCTATGTTATTGTTATTGCCGATGCCGCGATGTTGCCATAACTCTCTCTGATCACTCATAAAGAGGTCCAAATAGGCAAAAAGCCGCGATTAGATTGCGTTCTTCGGTTTTATGAGGCACGCAAGTGAAATTGCCGATCGCACGTTTAAGATCACTATCTCTAAGCGTCTCTCAGTGGCGTACATAACCCATTAAAAGTAACACATTATTTGAAGATATATTCTACAATAGGTAAAAGGGCAATTTTAAAAAATTAACCAAAAATTATGAAATTATATTTTTAAAATATCCACCTAATTAACCGGCAAAACGAAATCAAAAATAGGTACGAAGAAAATGAGGAACCTACAATTTTTTTAGCTCGGTGCTAGCCACAAGCCTCTAAAAAGAACGGGAATAGTGACTCCCGTAAGCGCATGTGTAAAAAAAGTGGTACACACATGCGAAGAGACCTTCATAGGTATTTTTGGATGTAACTAGTACTTCTAGTGGCAACCCTACCAATCTGTCATATGTCAGCTGTCATTAAGTTGATTTAGTCTTGTGAATAGCAATGTAGTTTTTGACGGCCCTGTGTGATATTTTATGTATTTGTACAGGGTCTTTGATTAAATTTACGTGGCTTCTGGGGCCTTTATTTTTGAAGACAGAAAAAAAATGTTTTATATTAAATTGTAGGATTTTTTCATTATTATCTTTTGAAATTATGAGTAAAAAAATATCGCAATAAAAAAATGGAAAAATATAAAAAAGTATAGGAAAAAATATAGAAAAAGTATAATAATTATTCTTTAAAAAAAACGAGTGATATCCAAAATTTTTTTTCATTTCGTGCTGCAGTCCTTTTCTTCTTTTTTAAAGCTTTTTCGTTTAATAAACTTTCTTACTATATATTTAATAGTATCTATAGATGGATCTGTTGTAAGGATATAATAAGTAAATTCCCTTTTCCAAACTTTTCGTCACATTTTTTATGTTACCATAAAAAAAAACGCATAATAGCGATTTTTTGTTCTTCTGAATAGCCCATCGACAAAAAAGCAATACCAACTATTTTTTATAGTTAAAATAATAACTTTCAACTTTTACAATATCAAAAGTCAAATTATTAAAACATTTTATTGTTTCATAGCTTTCTTGATACTATTATGTTTTTTTAATTTATTTATATTTTGCTTAAATATCTTCAAAATGGTTCATCCAAATATCATCAATGTTTTTTTATTATATATATATATATATATATATATATATATATATATATATATATATATATATATATATATATATATATATATATATATATATATATATATATATATATATATATATATATTAAAATCAGAAAAAATGATCTTGAAATTGCCTATATTTTACATTTTTTTATTGCAATATTTTTTTACTGATAATTTCAAAACATAATATGGAAAAAAACCTACAATATTTATATAAAACATTTTTTACTGTCTTTAAAAATAAAGGCTCCAGAAGCCACGTAAATATAATCAAAGACCCTGTACAGTCCAGTTCAGTTTCACCAACCTACATTTTTCCGGTTTGCCAAAACTCATAAAGAAAATTTCTCTTTGTGGCTGGCCGTGCATGAGTGTACCAATCAGTTAGTTCTACTTATTACTAACCAAAACTATTACAACTAGAACTAAGAGCTAGTTCTAGTAAGTAGTAACCAGAACTAACCAAAAAGAAGAGGCACTTATCGGCCAACGTATATAAAAATACACATAGTGCGAAATCTTACTTACCTATTTTTTATGTATACAATAAAATAATATTTTAGGGAAACAACATTTGATTTTTATAGTATATATTACCCCTAAAGGCGGCGACTGACTTGTAACTAAACGTTGTAATGTAACATGTTACACATCGAACATTCACGCAGTGAATACAGAAAACTGCGCCGTTCGCCCTCGCCGCTGCTCTATCGGGTTGTCGGTTTTTTCGCGAATCCCTTTGAAGTGTTCGGCGCTAGTCAATCAGTGAATCAGTTTGTTCGTTGCGAGCGTATGGAAAATCGTGGTTTTTTCCTATTTTAATATTTAAATTAAATTTATTCCTGAGGTTTTGCATTGTGTGTGAATCAGGATGCAGTGGGATCGTGAGAAAACCCTACTTTTTATTGACAAATATAGAGAAAAAGCAAATCTTTGGGATCCCTGTCATAAGGATTAATTTTAACAAATTAAAAAAAAATGACGCATGGAAGAAACTGGCGGATGAAATGAGGATGGATGTAAAAGAATGTAAAAAAATTAACAGCCTACTGGAGTCGCTTAGAACAAAGTTAGCTAAAATGAAAAAAAGCAGCGGAACTTTTTGTCGCTTTTATCGCCTTTTTAAAGGAAGTGTCTGCTTTGGCCACTTTTGGTCCGATCAAGTTAACCATGAGTTCAAAATCTGTTGCACTCATTCGAATGAAGTGTTTGTATTGGCCTGTGAATTCTTGATTTTTGAGAATACTTAATAAAGTCTGTCCACCGTTTGTTGTCTGCTTTTGTACAAATTCACAACAATAGCGTACTAGCAGAAATGCAAACGCGACCTCCATGTGTGACATTTTCAACGACACTGTGAAGACGACTCGTGAACCGAGCATTCAAACGCGAATATTCGCTACGCTGTGGTGATGAACTGAACGGGTTGCTGTTATGTAATGCTCGTAGCAAGCATTACATTACAACGTTCGGTTACAAGTCAGTCGCCGTCTTTAGAATGGGAAAATTGCTCGCGAAAATTTCATCTTTAAAATTCAGCACGTGGTTTTCTAACGCAGGATAAAATGTCGACTCAATCATGAGCAAATCGCTGGAACATTGTCTTCCGTGATTGGAAAATTCATTTTTTTTAGTTGCAGAAAAATTTCGGCTGCTTTGCCTTAAATATTAAAAAAGAACTTTTAAAGTCATTCTAATTAATAACTACAATGACTACTTGCATAGCCTACCACACTGGTATACAAAAGTGAAGTAACGACTGGCTTTTTGTCTGGCTGGCCGGTGGCCAAGCGCGTGTTTGTTTTCTATTATACAACCTGTTGGGATACCGACGATTATTTACCGCGGAGTGGCTATCTGACCCGCCATAGTTGTTGCAAAGAATTGACCGTAAATATCTCGGGCGGGTAATTTCGAAACGCGCCTTCCTGCCGCTTTCGAACGGCGGGAGTCTAACTATTTCAATTTTCGTAGATTGGGCATTCTAGTCCGATACCTCGCGTTTTATGAGATTTTTTATTTTATAATATTTGCTGCGTTTTCGAGCAACAATTTCGTTATTAAATTTAATAT
>JAHBCN010026251.1:0-10811 GCA_019359885.1 Listronotus oregonensis | reverse complement strand
ACCATCAATAAACCCCTCATTCCAGCAAGACAATCTAGCCCCCCCAAGATTTCGCCCTTTCCCGGAAGTAAGTTTTTTAAAAATTTTTTGGGAAAGGAAAAAAACACATTATGATATTGTGAAGTTTTCCTAAAATATATTTTTGTGTTGCTAAAGCTTTTTTCAGATCATTAAAAATGTGTTTATTCTGAGTTAAGATTTTAAGTTAAAAATAAAGTTATATTTATAAAGTTCTAATAAAAATTTCCCCCTAACCTTATATTATTTTTAAGACATTTTTTAAAGTCGCTGTATCTTAAACCAGTGCTCTTGATATAAACTTACTCAGCTTTGGGTTACTTACTCAAGACACTTTTTTTAGTCTAAGATTCGAATTAAAGTTTAAAAAAATTTTTTATTAAATACTACATGTAAATCAAAAGATCACAAATGGGCTTTCATAAAAATTTAATGCTTAGCCTCTAATTTTTTGATCCCCCCTGTATAATGTCAATTTTATTTTTTATTTTTTTTTTTGCAATTTGCTAAATAAACCCTTTTAAAAAGGTTTTTTAAAATTTTTTAAAACCCCTTAAAGGGAAATTATTTTTTTTGGGTTTCGTCCTGAAATATTTTGATATACATGTTTTATTAATTTACTTTGGCATAAAGCCCTTTTTTACTAAATTGTTTTTTTTGCAAATTTATAAACAAATTTGCCAGAAATTTTAAAATATAAAAAAAAAAAAAAAAATGCCTGAAAATTTGATTCTTGACCGATTTTTTTAATTTTAATTCTTTGGTTTTTAAAAAATTTTTTTTTAAAAAAGAAGGGGTCTTTGATTTTTTTGGTTTTTTTGGAGCCTTTATTTTTGAAGTTTAAAAAAAAATGTTTTATATGTACTTTTTTTTTTCATATTTTTTTTTAAAAAATTATCAGTAAAAAATATGGAAAAAAAAAAAGGAGAAATATAGGCAACTTCAACTTTTTTAAATGGAACACCCTGTATATTATGCTTTACAAAAAAAAGTTTTTCTAATTTCAAATATATATAAAATTGAGGGTATTTGGAAAAACCCCTTTTTGAGATATTTAAGCTTAAAATATAAATAAATTAAAAAAAGCATATTAGTACCAAAAAAGCTATGAAAACAATAAAATTGTTTTAGAAAATTTTGACGTATTGATTTTGTAAAGAGTCGAAATTTATCCCTTTAACTATTAAAAGTAATTTGTATTGTTTTTTTGTCGAGGGTTTTTTTCAGAAGAAAAAAAAATCGCTATTATGCGTTTTTTTTAGGGTTTAACAATAATAATGTGACGACTGTGAAAAGGGGGAAAATTACTTATTATATCCTTAACAACGGGGGACAACCCATAGATACTATCAAATACATATTTAAAAAAAGTTTATTAAACAAAAAAGTTTTTAAAATAAAAAGTACTGCAGCACGAAATGAAAACAAATTTTTAAAAATATCCTCGTTTTTTAGGATAATTATTATATTTTTTATTGGACTACCACTAACTCCCTTTTTAATAATTTTAGAAAACCCCGAAATATCAATCTCGAATGCGGCATCTAAACTTAATAAAACAGATTATAAAATTTATTTATCCTTAAAATTTTAAAAATTTTTTTATCTTTATAAATTTATGTCCGTTCAAAATTTTTTTTTAAACAAAACATGCAGGACCGACTTAAGTATGCATTGGAAATAGCTAGGTTTATGCAACAGGATCCAAATTTTTTTAATTAAAATTCTATTCACCGACAAGTCTTCTTTTACTTTAGCAGGAATGTTTAATCACCAAAACAAACATTATGTCCAGGGGAAACCTCACCAAATTCACAAAAACAATTTTATTTTTTCCCCTTTTTTCTTGATATAATATGAAACCCTTTTTTGTAATTTATTAATAATTTAATAAAATACCCAAAAAAGGGTTTATCCAAAATTTTTCCCCAAATTTAAATATATATATATATATATATATATATATATATATATATATATATATATATATATATATATATATATATATATATATATATATATATATATTTTTGAAATCAAAAAAAAAAATCTTTGTTGTAGCGCATAATATATTTGTGTTTCTTTTTAAAAAAGTTTTTTCCCAAAATTTCTCCATTTTTCTATTGCCAAATTTTTTTTCTGATAATTTCAAAAAAAAATTGGGGGAAAAACTACAATTTTTTATAAAACTTTTTTTTTTGTCCAAAAATAAAGGCCTCAAACCCCTTTAAAAAAAAATAAAAAGACCCTGTACATGGACTGCAAATGTGGTTTTAACTGATAGACCGACAAAATCATGTGTTTTTGAAAGGGGTATCCAAAAAATGAACACCTATAACTGCATTAATCTCTAATTTTTATATTGTCTTGATAATTCTTTCTTTTTGCAAAAAAAAAAAATATTAACCCATAAAAAAATTGAATAACTTAGACCATTTTGCATTAACAACAACTGGGGATTGTTGTTTGTATTTTAAAATTTTAAAAAATTATAAAAAAATTTTTAAAAAATTTTTATTTTTTTTCCTTTTTTATAAATTTACATTCCCTTTTTTTCTGCGCTGTTTGTAACATTTTTTTTATCAAAAGCTAAATACTTGAAATCCCACAATCAATATGAGTTAATTACGAAGAAGCAAAAAAAAAAACAATGGAAAAAAATTTTTTAATTTAAAACCCCCCTTTAAAGTATATCTAAATTAACTTTTAAATTTTTTGTATTTTAAATCTGTAAATTTTAAATCCCTATAGAAAAGGTGTCCATTTAAAGGGGTTTTTTCCAAAAGGGTCGTTTTTTTTTTTTTTTCATAACCTTCGGTCTAAGCTCATGTCATTAAAATTTTTTAAGTCTGTATATTAACCCCTTTAAAAATTTGAAACTTATGATATTTAGTGTTTGTAAATGACTTTTAAAACATTATTTTTATTATATTATTGTAAAATATTTTAGAATAAGCCTAATTAACTTCAATGGGAAAAAAAAATTGTGTTTTTGGAGTGGATAAAAATTTTTTTCCCGTCGAAAATCTTCACCTTTTCTGTCATAGGAATATATGGCCGAAAGTGCCACTGTGGCTGCATATGAGTAAAAAACCTAAACCTTGAAGCAAACTTCATAAAAATAATATCAGGATCCCTTTTTTGGCAGATTCCCGTTTGACAGCTTCTTTTGTTGACATCCAAAAGCTGAAAGTCCTTTTGGCTTTTTTTTTTGTATTTTCTTAAAGACCCAGTTCAATTTTTAAAAAAGTACAAAAAGGGGAAAAAATCAAAGTATAGTTCTTTTTGCGTCCTTTTTTTTTACCCTCCAATAAACCTTGAAAAAAATTTATTATACAGCGTGCCCCAAATTTTCCATTATTTAATTTAAGTAATATATAAATTTTTTTAAAAACCCTTTTTTTTGAAAAAAAGGGTGATATTCATATGTCCTTAAGCACTTTAAATTCTTAAAAAATGTTTTAAAATGAGAAATTTTTAAATTTGGGGTTTTTAAAATTTTTTTAAAAAAATGGGTTTTTAAAAATTCGATTTTGGCCAATGAGATCTGGGGGAAATATAAAAACAAAATACGGTTAAATTTAGGCAAGTTAAAATTTTTATGAAAAGCAAAAAATGCCCTTAAAAATTTTTTTAAAAACCCCAAAATTTTTGGAGACACCCAAAAAAAACCCAAATTTTGGAAAATTGTTTTTTATTTTTCTACCCTTTTTTTTTGTAGAACTATTTTAAAAAAAAAGGACATTTAATTCCACTTTTTTTTCCCTTTTATATATTTTTCAGTTTTGACGCGCCTTTTTTGGGTCGGGGTTTTGTTTAAAATTTTTTTTTTTAACCCCCATTAAATTTTTGATTTTTTTTTTGCCCCCATTATACCTTTTAATGCTTTTTTTAAAAAATTTTTTTTTTATTTTTAAAAAAACCAGAAAAAAAAAAAAGTTTTCTGTCATGTGTTTTTTAAGTGGGGTACAAATCAACTTGTGGGTAAAAAATAACTTAATGCATTGTTTTTTACTTTTATTAAATACAAACGGAAAAAAATTTAATTTAATAATGGTGACCAAGAGGAGACCCCCCGGGCTCATAAACTAAAATATTAATATGTGGACTCCATTAAAGAAGACCGTTGTCTTTTAATGATCCAACGCCACAGAAAGGCTTCCTCTTCTTGCCCACCGTCGAGCTGTAGGGGATCTGTCGCCTTAAAGGGGTATTTTCACGGCTTCTGCTCAGAGGGTTGGCCAAAAATTTCCCTTTTCTGGCGCTCCCCCGGGGCAACACGTAGTACAACTTTTATGCCCCACAGTTCAGTTAGAGGGGCCCCCAACTTCCCGCTTTCTTCGTTCCTTCACCCCGAGTTCAAGACTATGGAACCTGCTGCCCGAAAAATTTTTTTCCTTCTCCCCCCAAATTTCCCAAAAAATTTTTAAAAGGGGTGAACAAAAACCCATCTCCCCCACACTGAAGACAACGGGGAGGCTCAGCCTTCGTGGGGCTGTCCCAAAATAAAAAAAAAAGAGCAAAAGAAAAATAAAGGTTTTTAAAATTTTTTTTTAAAATTTTTTCCCCAAAAAAAACAAAAAAAAAAACAAAAACGATTTTCCCCCAAATTTTTTTTTACCCCGGGGAAAACCTTTTAAAAAATTTAAAATTTTTATAAATGCAAATTTGTCATATAAACTTTTTTTTAAATTTTCTTTTTCTTTGATTTTTAATTTTTCAATCTTATCGGGGAAAATCGGGTTCAAAAAAATTTTTTTTTCCTTTTAAAAAAAAACCACACAAAATTTTTCCCCTCAATCAAAATTTTATAATTTTTTAAATTTTTTAGATTAGCAACTATTTATAAAAAAAAACTTTTGCATCATATCTTTGAAACAATTTTTAAACTTAAATTTATTATAATATTAAATAATTTCAATAAAATAACTAATTATGACTCCTACATAACTGAAGGACAGATAAGACAAATAAAAAAAAAAAGTAAGGGAAAATTTAAATTGTACGAACCATTACCTAGATTAATGACTGGTTTTTTTACCAATAATTTCAACTACGCCTTTTTTTTTATATTATTTTCCAATTTTTAAACCAAAAATTTTAAAGCCTTTTTGGCATAATAGAAATAGTTTATTTTTTATTAGAAAAATTTTATATTAAAATTTTTTTTAACAAATACAATTTCCTGGAAAAGCCCATATTTATGACAATTACTTGTCGATATTTTTTTTATTTCTTTACTTTTGTGGGAACTTTAAAAAATTTCTTTTTATGTTTTGCGAATGACAAAAACGAAAAAGGGGGGCATTTGCCCTTTTTACTAAAAGGGAAAAAAGATACTTTGTTTTTCCCATCACGCTTTTTTTTAAAATTTTTTTAAATTAAAAAAACTTTAAAATGGGTGACATTTACTTTTTATTTAAAATAAGGGTGAGAATTTCAAATTTTTATAAATTTTTTACAATAGTCCCAAATTTTTTGAAATGTAAACAATGTAATTTTTATTTTTTTAGTCAAAAAAAAGTTTTTTTTTGGGGTTTTTTTTATACAAATGTCCAAAAATCTTTGTACGGGGTAATATCTCCAAAAATTTTAAAAACAGAGAAAGCAAATTTTGGGAATTTTTACGTATAAAAAAAACCACTTCCAAATTTACAAGTTTTTATTCGGGGTGGCACCAGGGGTAGCACCCCGAAAAAAATTGGGAAACCCATTGGTAGTAGCTCATTTTAAAGGCTTTTAAAAACCAAAAAACTGTACAAAAAGGGGGGTCTCTACGATCACCCGTTCCCGATTAATAAATACCAGTAGGGTGATTTTTTTTCAAAAAATTTTTTCCCATTGTGAAATTTTGTTGGAATTACCCCCAAAAAATTCCCTGAAAGTTTCAGCCCTTAAAATTAATATTAAATACTTGCCCAAAATTGTGAAGATTCTCCATTTAAAAAGCACGTAAACATTGATCCTTTTTTTTTAATTTTTATAACTCATCAGCATTTTATGTTATCGTCTTGCCCAAAGACGGGATTTTTT
This sequence comes from Listronotus oregonensis, assembly GCA_019359885.1. NCBI lineage: Eukaryota > Metazoa > Arthropoda > Insecta > Coleoptera > Curculionidae > Listronotus > Listronotus oregonensis. The sequence continues at coordinate 4,760 of JAHBCN010026251.1, read as the reverse complement.
GAGAATTGAATGCTCTACAAAAGTGTACATTGCGGCAAAGTCACAACACATACCGGCGACGTACTAATACTACAAATTATAATTTGCAAAAATTTCTTTAAATTATTGCTATTTTAGGGGACTTTTTTTTTTTGTAGGAAATTAAATTTTCAACAACTTTGTTATTTAACTTTTTTGTGTAGTTCTTGTCATTTATAAGAAAATGACAGAAAAACGAAATTTATAAAAAATTAGGTTTGGTGACCCGTAGTACCCCGGTGTGAGTTGCGACTTTGCCGCTGGACACTTTGGAGCTACAATTTTCAAAAATTTCGTCTTTGGGGAGACGATAACATAAAATGCTGCTGAGCTATAGAAATTAAAAAAAGAATCAAAGTTAACGTGCTTTAAATGGAAAATTCTCACACGCTTTGGGCGAGTACTAAATATTAATATTAAGGGCTGAAACTGTCAGGGAATTTTTTTGGGGGTATTTCTAACAAAATTTTACAAGAGGAACGAAAAAAATGTATATTTGAAAAAAAAATCACTTTTAAATACCAGTCTATAATAGAGTCTAATTTAAAATTCTGCTCTTACGCTTGTTAGAATTTGTGGTGTTATAGTGGCGCACAAACCCGTGATTCGTTGTCGTAGTTTTTGCTGGTTTTGTTGCAAATACCCTCTACAATACATTCCTCGAAAAGAAAAAGTCAAGGGGAGCGAGGTCCGGGGATCTTGGTGGCCATTCAATAGGCCCTCTTTGTCCAATCAAGCGACCAGGAAATTCCTCATTCAGGTATTGTCTTACAGTTAAATTAAAGTGTGGAGGCGCCCCATCCTGCTAAAAAAATTGATTGTAGTCAAAAGCATCATTCTCAATAGTAGCTACAATTGCAGGTGTAATAGCTTCTTGTAAAAATTGTAATTAAGATTTCCTTCAATAAAAAAGGACCAATTACCGTATTACCGAAAATTCTGGCCATACGTTTAATTTATCAGGATTTTGTGTTGTGTGACCTTCTTCAATCCATCATGGATTTTGATCATTCCAATATCGATAATTGTGTCAATTAACTAAACTATTAAGGCAATTAAATGTTCCATGGTTTCACAAAACTGCAGCCTTCGATCTGGGTCATCTTCATTAAGTTCTTGTACAAGATGAACTTTAAAAGGATGAAATTTATGCTTTTGTAAAATTTCATGCATTGTTAATTAGCCTATGGTACCTACATCGGCAGCTATTTTGCGCACTGATTGCTTTGGTTCAATGGCAATTGTACCCAAAACTTGTATTTGAAGCTCCTTGGTTTTAACGGACATGCGACCAGATCTTGGAGCATCTCTTACGCTAAAAGTTAAAGTAAATTTTTGCACAACACTTTTTACGTAACTGGGAGGATCTGGCCTGTCTGGAAAAAATATCATTAAACAATTTTGCTGCCTCATGATAATTTCAAGTGTACAAAAAAGAATTTCAACTTTGTCTTCATTTGCGCGAACCATATCGAAACGCATAAAATCACAAAATTTATTAATGCCTTTTTAATGTTACTGTCAAACTGAAACAGGATAAACGGATAGTGCTGGAGAGAGATAATAGAAAAATGTCGTTACAAAATGATTTACAAAACGTGATGATAAATTATTTTTTTTTAAATAAATTTAAATCGTTTAATTCGGATGCTAGTTACTATAGGGTTCCATTTAAGATTTTTGGGTGCAACCACTGCATAAGTCCGTACTAAGACTTTTCGGACATCCTATATTATGTTTATAAATTAAAATTAGCCCTAAGATGTTTAGTTTATTTACTTTATGGCCCGTTATATAAAGGTTATAGGTTGTTAGCAACTGAAAACAAATTAGCTGATTTTAAAGAGTTCCTTGCAAGGTGAAAATTTTTGGTGAGTAATAGTTTTTTTTCTTTAAAGCTATTTTATTTATCTTTGGGCAATCCACGATGGCTTACAGCTTATGTATTAAAACATACTGTGGATATCTTATGTAAAGAAAAAGTATTTTTACCGCGAGACTTAAAGATTTGAACGTTTAACAGAAAAGTTAAGACCGCTGCAGGCAGCAAGTCCCACAATCTGAACGCCCCAATGATAACGGAGCAAACAAAGTTGAAAAGTCGACGACTATTCAGATGGACTGTAAAGAAATGCATAAAAAGCACTTTGTGTCGCTCTATTGGGATCTGCTGGTGTAGGAATTAAATTTGCTAATTCCTGAAAAACGCCTTGCCTCAGACATAGGAGCGATATCCCAAGCAGGATCTTATTTGGGATACATATAGAGTAAAGAGATTAGAAGGAAGAAATACTTCTTTGGCTTATAAGATAAACTTGTTTTTTTAAACTGCTGTGACTATAAATATATTATCGTTTTAAAATTCCTGATTTCTTGGTGACACTAAAAGAATTTAGGACTTCTATTGTATTTATTTTAATCATTCACACAACGTTTCGGACGGTTTGGTCTCTGTCCTTTTCAAGTGTAAACTAGAATTAAACACTTTAAAATGAAAAGAACTGCCCGAATCGTTGTGTGAATAATTAAAATATAGAGACAATAGAAGTCCGAAATTCTTTTAGTGTCACCACACACGCCACATTCAGACAGACGTTCTGATTTCTTATTTGGTGATATTTCTTTTGACATTGAAAAATAATTAGGACATGTTTTATAATGCTTTTTTTTATAATGCTTTCTATCCTATAATTGTATTTTATTTCTTGCTAGTCTATGTTATAGATTGATACACTGGGTTGTCATTTGGTTTATATTATTTGATTTATGTATAAATATATATGATTAATCGCTATTTCATAAGCAATTGAGAAATTAGTGATGTTTGTGCCAAATTCATTTTTGCAATGTTCTTTATTACATTTGTTTTTTTTTGGGGGGGATTTAAATTTTAAAATTTTAAAAAAAAAAATTTTTTTTAGGCGTGGGAAAAAAAATTTTCCCACGCGTCCGGGGTTTGAAATTTCCCCGCAGGCGTGCGGAAAAAAAACTTCTAAAATCTTAAGGAAAAAGTTTATATGATTTTAGTAATTGTAGGTATTTCATGCAATATCAACCTTAAAAGTTTTAGTTTATTCTCTTTTTTTTTTGTTTTCGTAATTTTCAATATTTCAAAAAAAAAAAAATTTTTAAGCAAAAAAATATTAATTTTGTTTTAACACATTCAGTTTTTTTTTTTCCATATAAAAAAATTACAAAAATTTAATACAAACAAGCATTTTTAAAAAAAGGCTTTATTTTTTTTTTTTTTTAATTTAAATAAAAACCCGAAAAAAAATTTTTAAAAATAGTTCCATGAGGAGCTACCAGTTTTTCCGGATAGCAAATACCGTAATTTAATTTAACCAGCAAACCCGTAAAAATATGAGAATAATATAGTCATTTAAAATGGTGCCCAAAGGGGGAAAAAATATTAAAAAGGGGTGTTCTTGGCCCTTTTTGCGGATTTCAAAAAAATATAAAAAAATCTTTATGGAGTAAGTACTCTATGTTAAAATTGTCCTAAAAAGAAAAAAGAAACCTTGTTTTTAAAAATTTTCATATTTCGAACATTCCCAAAATTAAATAAAAAAAAAAAAAAAAAGATAAACGGACTTTATCTGCAATTGTACCGTAAATATGCAAATTTGGGAAAAACCCATACTCCACACAGACGTTTTTTTTCCATTTAAAAAAAGGGGCTGAAACGCAATGTGGGGTAAATTCAATAGGTAAAACCTTAAAACTGAAACCCCCAAAATTAAAAAAAACCGAAGAGTACATGGACATAGTTTTTTCCCCGCGACTATGTTAGCGGATTCTGGAGAAGGTTCCTTGTAAAGGGCTTGGGGCTGAAATCAACCTTGTAAATAATTTTTGGGTCCCAAACAAAAAAGGTATGTCGAATAAAATATTTTCCATAAACAACTCCCCCCTAAACTTACAACCTTCATCAACCGCAATAAGCGCTTCCAAAACCACCCCCAAAAAATTTCGGTTCTGCAATTAATTTACAATATTAATAACTGTTCTTTTGTTGTAAATGTTATCAACAAAAAATTCCCTTTAAAATATTTGTAGTAGTTCTTTAGATTAAACATAATTTAAAAATAAAACTTTAATATTGGTATCTGACGCTCGTAGGAAAAATTTTGTTCCCCAACCCCCTTGCCTTTGAAGGCTCCGGGGGGAAAATTCCTTTCCATTTTTGGGAAATAACTATTTGCCCTAGGTCCAAATTCTCATAAGGGTTCTATGGCGTTCAAAAAACCCCGGGGGGGATTTTTTTTCTCTCGAACCGTTGTAGATAGCCATTTGAGTTTTGGCATCTAAATTGCTTTTAATTGTAGGTTCTTTTCAGGGTTTTTACTAAATTATTATTATAATCAGGGACGTACCGACAGGAAAGGTCTCAATTAAATTTGTTCATATTTTTAATAAATGTCATATTTTGGCAATTTTCTTTAGAAATTCTGATTTTTTGGTATAAATGACATAAAATAGGTATTTATGTGAAAAACCTTTTAATAGTCTTTTCAAAAAAACCCCCAAAAAAATAGGGCTGGGTTCCCTAAAAAAAATTTACATTAAAAAGGGTTTAAAAAAAATTTTTTTAAAAAGTTTAAATAAAGTTTTACAAAAATTTGTTCTCGCCTTTCAAAGGGGCAGGTTTTCCCAAAATACTTTTTATGTCATTTATAGCGCAAAATTTAAAAATTTTTACAGAAAACTGCTAAAGTATGACGTTAAACTCGAAAGGCTAT
>JAHBCN010026250.1:0-10706 GCA_019359885.1 Listronotus oregonensis | reverse complement strand
GGACGTTAATACCAAAAGGGGGGGAGCGCCGTCCTTTTGGGAAACCCAAAAGTTTTCGGGGGGGAAATCTGGATCTGCTTCATTGGGAAAAAAAGAAAGCAGGCACTAATTCAAAGCAAAAACCCCCAAGTAGCGTGCAGCAAAAAGGGGTTTTCCCCGATGGCCCTAATATTCGGGTTGTTGAGGATGCCCCCCCATAAATTTACTTTTTGAGGACGCTGCGTATGAGCTTGCACCCCCAAAATGTGGGTTTTCCTAACTCCAAAAACGATAATTCCCCCCGTTAACTACTTTTTTTTAAAAAAAAAAATAGCTTCGTCCAAAAAGAGATGTTCGGGGGAAAAACCCATTATTCTCGTCACATCGCCAAATTTTTTTCCCTTTTACAAAATTGCAAACGCCTGTCATAGTCATCTTCCCAAGAGTTTTTGGGGACAAGATATACCTTATATGGGTGGTTTTTTTTTTTTTTTAAAAAATTTTCCCAATGTACGTCTGGGGGGGGGGTTAACGCAGGCAAAAAAAAAACCGTTGACAAATGTTTTTTTTCCCTTTTCAAATACGGCAACCCCCAAAATTTTTTTTTGGGATTTTCGTCTAAAACATGTGGCCGGCCATTTTTTGGGCAAGTCCTTCACTGAAATTTTCCAAAATTTTTTAAGATCCCCCCCGGAGCCTAAAGGGGGATTTTCCGGATTTTTTGCATTAAAAAAAGAATTTTCCCCCTTTTTTTTCCGCATTCTACCCCCACATCCCAACAATATCAAGACTTCGATAGCTGCCTCTCTGACAATACCATTTTTGTTTAAAATTTAAAAAAAAAGAACATTTAAAAAGGGTTTTCAAAATTTTAAATAAACTAAACAGATTTCAATTTTACCCAGAAATGCCAAAATTTTTAAAACAAGTCAAAAATTTTTTTTTATCAGGGCATTAAATTTGGAAAAAAAAAATTTAAAAACCCCTTTTTTTTTTTTGAAGCACTGCTCAAAATTTTTTTTGGGGGATTATAATAATTTTATTTTAATTTTTTTAAAAAAAAATAAATTCCAAAGAATGTTAATGCTAGATTACGTTATCAGTTTTACACATAATCAATAAAATTTGTTGTGCTGCCTGCCCAGGTTGGTCTGCCCTTTTAAAAATTTTTAAATTTTTTGAAACTAGGTACTGATGATCCTTAGCAATTGTTGAGCAGTATACATCATCAATGCTAAATGCCACTTTATTTGTTTATTTGAAAAGTTAATTCACCCGTAGATAGACTAAGTAGGTATTTTTAATTTTTTTTTTTTTAAAAAAAGAGTTTTTTCCCCGGTAACCACATTTTTAAAAAAAAAGGGTAGGGTCAGATTTTTTTTTTTACGAGCTTTTCAATGACCCCATACACGAAAGGTTTGAAAAAAAAAAAATTTGGGGAAAGGGGGTTGCAAAAAAGGGGGGAAAAAAAAAAAAATTTTTTTTTACCCCCAAAAAAAATGAAAAAAATTTTTAAAAATTTAATTGACGTGTTTCAGCGTTTTTTTCCAAGTTCTGGTTAAAAAGATATTAATTTTTTTCCCGGGATTTTTGCGCATCCCTGTATTGCAAGTTAAATAAAAGCTTGAAAAAAATCATATACTCAGTTATAAAGAAAAATTCAAAAAAAAAAGGAAAAAAAGGGCCAAAAAATTAAAAAATTTCAGCAAAAATTTTTTATTATGGCATAATTTGAAATAAATTTTCCCCAAAAACAAATTCTAGTCATTTTTGTATTTTCCCTTTTTAGGTTTTATTTAAAATTTATTGCCACATTATTAGGATTATTTTTTTTTTATCCGTTAATTTTCAATAAAAATTTAAAAATTTCTTTGGAAATAAACAAAAAAGAAAATTTTTTTTTAAATTAAAATTTAAAAATTTATTTAAAAATTTCTTTTTTAAGAAAAGTTTAAACCCCTTTATTATTAAAATTAACAATATTAATTTAAAAACACACCACCTTTTTTGTCTTTTTAAAAAAATTTTAAATACACCAGCCCCAAAAAACCAAATGTCATTTATTACAAAACGCATAAATTTTTTAAAAAACCCCCCAAAATTTTCCTTTAAAAATTTTTAAAAAAATTTAAAAAAAAAAAAGTTTTAGTTTTTTTTTTTTAAAAATTTTAAATTCATCCTAAAACGGTGGCAGCTTTCCCCGGGGGAAAAGAAATAGGTTTTCGGGTTTTTTGAATTTTTTGGGTTTTTTGGGGGTTTTTTTTTAATTAAAATTTAGGGAAAAAAATTTTTACCATTGGGTAAGTTTTTTTTAATATTCTTCATCTTTATCAAGGGTTTTATTTTTTTTTTTTAATTTTTTTTAAAAAAAGGGGAAGTTTTTAATTTTAGTTTTTTTTTAAAAAAAAAAATACCCTTAACCCCCCCAAAAACTATATTACATTAAAAATGCCCAAAAATTTCCCCCCAATATTAAAAGGGGAGGGGAAAAAAAAAATAAATTTATTAAAAAAAAAAGTTTTAATTTAACTTTTCTGGAGACTCTAATATTTAAAAAATGCTACGAAAAAAAATTTTACCCTTTTTTTTTTTTGATGACCGCCCTTGTTTTAAATTTTAGTTTTTTTAAAATTTGGCTACCCTTTTTGAAAAATGTTTTTTTTGGAGATTTTTAATTGAATTAATTATTATTTTTTTTTTAAAAAAAAACCCCTTTTTTTATAAAAGGGGGATAAAGGGAAATTTTTTGGGAAAATTTTCAATTGCCTTTTTTTTGAAAACAAAAAAAAAGGGGGATAGATATAATACAGGTTTTCTTTGAGGATTGGCTTGTAGAATTGTGTTCCATTTAAAATATCTTTTTTCGATACTTTCTTTTAAAAAGAAAGTAATAGGCAAATGACATGATAATTGTTTAATAAAAAATTAAATTTTTTTTCCCAAACCCAATCATACCAATTATTTTTAAAAAAAACTTAATTTAGATTATATGATATATAAATATTTTAAAAGAAAAAATTTTCCCCCTTTTTTTTTTTTTGGGTTGCAGGAAATATTGAATGCAAATAACAAAATTGAATCGGGGAAAATTTAATTTTGAAAAATTTTATTGAATAATATGAAATTTATGGCGTCAAATATACGAGAACAGGTATCCCAAAAAAAAATTTCTATCTGTAAAAATGCAATAAATTTTTAGGAAATTCGAGGGGCTGGTATGTAATACACATAAAATATACACATTAAAAAAAAAAATTGCATTGGGGGGTAGAAGCAACAGCCTAATTTTTTGGGGCAGTTTTATTAGAAAAATTTTTTAAAATTCTACCGGGGTTCCCCCGGCCCCAAAAAATCGTGCTTTTTCGAGTGTAATTAGCAACGACATACGCATTGGCGTCTAAAGGGGTTTTTAAAACCTTTGTATCTAAAACTGAGTAAAAGGTATCCACAAAAAAAATACACTAGATGCTTTTGGCTTAAAAAAGGGGATTTTGGGGGAAAAAATATTTTAAAATTTGCTAGAAAAAGTTAGTTTTTTTGGGGTTTGGGTTTCAAAAGTAAATCCTCTATGTTTATTTTTTTTTGGGGGAAATTTTAAATTTAAATTTATTTTTTTGTTCGGGGTTTTTCAAATTTTGCACAAATATCTGCATTTTTTTTGGGGAAAATAGGGGAATTGAATTATTTACATGGGAAAAAATTTTTGATCAAAAATTTTTTAAACAGTTATGGTTTTAAGAGAAAATTTGATATTCTGGGAAATTTAAGATTTAACGATAAAATCAGATTCAATTTATAAAAAAAAAAACAATTAGATTTTAAAAAGTCAAATTTTTTTCTGGGGAGGAAAGGCAAATTTTAAAAAAATTTTTTTTTTTTAAAGAAATTAGCTAATAGCATCTGGTATATATTTTTTGGGTCCCATATCTCAATTTTTTTGATAAAAATTTTAGAAATCCTCAAGACGCCAATGGAAATACCGACTTTAAGAAGACTTGGGAAAAAACCCCCCTTTGGGGGGCTCTTAAAAAAAAAATAAATTTAGAATTTTTTCCTCTTAAAATAATAAAATGCACTAAAAACCCCCCCCAAAAATAAGAAGAAAAAAACCCCCAATTATTTAAGTTTGATAAAAAACTAATAATTTGATATAAGCCTTTTAAAAAAATTTTAAAAAAACTTTTATTTCAGCTTGGAGATTTACTGCTTTGGGTTGTAACGCAAGTGTTAATGCATTTAGTTTACTTTTTACCCCAAAATGGGGGTTTTTTTCCTGTTACTGAAAACGTTCTTTTTTTATTTTTTTTTAAATATTTACTTTTTTTTTCCAAATTTTTAAATTTAAAATTTTTTATAAATTCCCCAAAAAAAATTTCTTCTAGAAAAAACCCCCAAAAGATTTTGCTCAATAGTTCCATCAGTTTGGTGGAGATCTATTTTTGAGGTATAGTACAACTCACACTTAAACCCAAGAGGGCAGTTAATAAATTCGGTTCACAACCTAGAGTTGTTTTTAAAAAACCCATGGGGGGTTTTTTCCCAAAAACCCCCGTTTTTAAAACCCCCCAAAAATTAATTTTAAAACTAATTATTAAAAAAAGAACCGCGGACGAAAAAAAATAAAAAAGAGACTACAAACTTTTTTGGTTTTTGAATAACTGATACTAAAATTTGGGGCGATTCAATCGATTCTATTATTTAAACATAAAAATAAAATAGAAAGGGGAAAAAAAATTTTTTCAAGGAGACGGACCCCCGGGGGTCGGCGATATGGTCAATTTTTTTAGTATAAAAAAAGGGACTTATTATATCAAAATTTTTAAAAAATAAAAAGGCGCACTATTGATAAAACCCATAAAAAAACGTTTTATTTTTTTTTCATTTTTTTATGTAGATATATACTGAAAATGTAATATTATTGTCAAATCGCTAAGGGACTTTCCCCTCCCCCCCCCGGTAATAAACTGACTATATATAGACAAATTATTCGGTCTGGTGCAGCATATCAAACACTAAGATCTCAAGACTACAGAGATCCCAAAAAAAAGTTCTACGCTGCGTAACGTCCTCTAGGGTTACACAAGAATAGATGAACTACACGACCTGACAGACATGCCAATTGATGAATATTTTTTTTCTGGGGGCAGACAAATTTTATAAAACACAGCCGCCAAAATCACCCCCGACACGAGACCTGACGCGGCTCAGACACTACGAGACATAACACAAAATCACTGAAAAAAAGATCCCTTTTTTAGGAGGGGGATGAAAAACCTTTTTTTTTCCCCACACTTTAACCCCAAAAACCCAAACCCAAACCCCGAAAATCTCAGACACAAATACTAAGTACTTAAAAAAAAATTTTAGTAACATTTAATGCACGACACAATACACAAACAAGACATACATTTTAAGTAACAAGAATGAATGAGGAAGAATAAAGGAGTGAATAGAATGAATAAGAAAAAAAAATTTTAACACAATGGAGGACAAATGCCAAAGTACCAGACAAAACAGACAAAAAAAAAGATGTTTCATCCCAGGGCCCTGATGCTACACCGTACGTACCTAATGAAAACAAAGTTTTTTTTTTTTTGTTACATTTTCCAGAAAAACATTTAAACCACAAAAAAAAAAATAGAATCTGAAAAAAAAAATAATTTTTTTTTCCAAACTTCCAGTAGAACAAGTGCCTAGCAGTGTTTTGAAAGATCACGATCGGAAAACCCCTTTCCCTTATAAAAAAACCACACCTACCTCGGGCCACCACCAGCCCCAACCCTCCTGGTTGTTTTTCATTCGAAAAGGGCCGAAAAGGCAATCACGAATGTACATAGGGTTTCCCCTTTTAAATTTTTTTTTTAAAAAATAGTACATAGTAGAAAAGTGTTTAAAAATTTGTGTTTATATGTATGAACGAATAAAGCTTTTTTAAAAGTAAGACTTTACCCCGAAGGTTCTGGGTTCGATTCTGTTTTCCTGCCTTTCCCCTTTTTTTTTTTAATTAATTATTTTTTAATATTATTAAAAGTTTAAAATACTTATAAATTTTTTATATATTTTTTGTTAATTAAAAAAATTTTAACATTTGTTTACATATCTATGCCTTAAAACTATGTACTGACAGAATCGTTTTTATAAATGTAAATGATGTATCTATGTTTTTCAATGATTACCTTAACAACCCTGTTTGTTGTAATAATTATTGTTTTGATTATTTCTATAATAACTATCACTCGGGTTTTTTTCAAATAATTTTTTTTAAATAAATATGTAATAAATTGGTTTTTAGAATATTTTTTTTTCCCCAAATTTTGAATAATAAAAAAAACTACTTTAAAATAAAAAAAATTTTTTGAAGTATTTTAAAAAATAATAATATTAAAAATAATTAATTATGTAAAAAGTAAGGCATGGAGCAGAATTAAAACCCCGGGAAACCCTTTGGGTTAGAAGTCTGCTTGTTTTTCTTTTTTTTTTTTTTTCCACTATTATTTACATCTCAATTATTCACCCCAATATACAATATATACAATGTTTTCACTCTGGTTGTTGGGCTGTTCCTTGCTTGGCGTCGGTAGCCTAACGGTAGAAAATCTACCCACCAAAGGGAGTTTTTGTTAACCCAAAAATAAAAAGGGATTTGCAGGTTTGAAGTCGGGGTCGCTCCCCCCCCAAGCCACATAGCTTTTTTTACAATGGAGTAACTTTTTTTAAACTTTGCTACAAAAAAAAAAATAAAACGTTTTTTTTTCCCTTTTTTCTTTAGTGCGCCTTTATTTTAATATTGTGATATACCAAGTGCACTCTGACCACAAAAAATTTAAACGCCGACCCCAAGATCGTCCGCCCTTTTTAGATTTAAAATGATATGTTGAACCGAATACCAAAATTAAAGATGTAGCAGATTATTTGACGAGAAATTATGTTTATTATTACCCAACGTTTGGGGTTTTTGGGAAAAAAATGCCAAATTAAATACCAGATATACAGATCTTCCCAAAAAAAAGATCCACATCAGTTTTTTTTTACATTATTTAAAATTTTTAAAAGGCGAAATAAAAAATTTAAAAAAATTTTAATTAATATAACTTCGTGCCCAAAAATAACCCAGTACTAAAAATTTTTTTTTTCATGATAAAGCCCGTACCCCAAACGGGGTTTAAAAAAAAATTTTTTTCCCCTTTTAAAATTTTATTTTTTCCCCAAATTTTTAAACCTTTATTTGGAAAAAGGAAGATTAAAAAATTTTTTTGTAGGACCAAAAACCCTTTTTATTTAATATTGGATAGAAGCAACAAACATCTTGCTTCTAAATTGTTAATTGTTGATTGTAAAAAAGGTTTTTTTTGTTTAATTATTTAAATAAATTTATGCTAAAAGTCATAAAAAATTGCATGTTGGGGGTTTTTTTTATCTTTATGAAGCCCACATAGGCTTGTATAAAGCCTAATACTAAGTACCGTTGGTGCCGGGACCTCATTTTAAAGGGAGTTCCAACGCGGTGTTTTGACGGTATCTCTCCGTCTCGGGAATTAAATTTTGGGTCACCGGCGTGCTAGACAGGGTCTTTTTTTTTAATTTTTTTTAATTTTTATTAAATCCCCCGGGGGTGTCCAAATAAGAAAGGGCACCCTATATCTGGAAACTATTCATCTCATAGATTTAAAAAAGGGGAAAAAATTTACCTAAAAGTAGTCAAGAGATTCTGCATCCGTTTAGTATAGAATTTTTTTGTCGTATTTAATAAAAAGGGTGGGGGAAGGTGATAAATAATGCAACCTTCAATTAGCTCTATTTTCACATTTTTTTTCAAAAAGTAAAAAGGGTGGTACCGTTAAAAAAAAATATGTGTCGGTTATTTTTGTACTTCCCAAACCCAGGGGGGGTTTTTTAATGAAAACTCGGTTTTTCGAGTTTTTTTTGAGAAAGTTAAATACAAAAATACGATTTTTTATTGTAGATTTAAAAAAAAAATAATACCTACACTCGGGCCCAAAAAACCGCTTTTTTATTTTGCATTTAACTAAAAGTTATTTCAAAGTAACCTGTGTTTCAAAAAAATATTAAAATTTTGTCAAAACAGTTTTTAAAAATTTAAAGAATTTTTAAATATTAAAGTAAAAAAAACCAAAAAAAATATGTTAAAATGAACAAAAAACATGAAAAGGGGAAATTGGGACATTTATTAACTCCTATTTAAATATAAGTCAAGTAGACTTGACAATTAGAACAAGAACAAAAGATTAAAAAAAAAATGATTAATTTAGGTTGTTGTTGGGGTAATAGTTGATAAATCCAATTTTTAAACAGATTTTACCTTATTAAAAATCTTATTTGCATAAAAAATAAGAATCCAAATGAAATAGTATTTAACATGCCAACAGCAAAATTGTCCCTATACTAGCTTTTTTGGAAAAAAAAAAAAAGGTTTTTTAAAATTTTTTAAAAAAAAATTTTTAAAAATTTTTTCCCCCGGGAAAATTTTGGTTTCAATTTGGGGTTCAAAAGTTTTCTTAAAAACTTTTAAATATAATTTTAAAAAAAACTATATAAAGCCAACACTTAAATCAGACTTCTGCTGTAATATTTTTTTAAAATTTAAAAATTTTATTTTAAAATTTTCCCTTTTAAATAAAAGTCCCCAAAAAAATTTTTATGTTTAGATACTTTTTCCCTTTTAACTTTTTTTATATTTCCAAAATCCGTGACAGCAGGGGCATAGATTATTTCCTTACCTTTAAAATGACGTATAATTTATGTCATTTAAGTGAAAAAATAGTTCCCGAAAACGTTATCTCCTGTAGGTTTAATAGGGCACAACATCGCATCGATAAACCGAATTTAGAAAGAACCTAAATAAAATATAATATTTTTAATGCAGTATACGAAAATTGTGTTTGTGGGAGGGTTCCGCCCACCGCCCCCGGGATCCTTTTTCCGGCCCCCCAAGGTGTAGCGTAAATGCACCTTTTAAATTTTTTCTTTTAAAAAAGGGGCCACAGACTATTTTTATTGAAACCGTAAGAGATACGAAGTCAGTTAAGTTATGGAAAGCTGCGCATTTAGGTGCCTAACAACAGCCGTTTAAAAAGGGAAAAAATTTTCCCATTTTTCCGGGGATATCCAAAAAAAAATGAAAATTTTGTTTTTATTTTTTTTGGCGTTATTTAAAAAAAATCGGAAAAACAAAAAAACCCCGGGCCCCTTTCAAAACAATTGGGGGGTTTTTTGACGTTTGGTTTTTTTAAAAAAATTTTAAAATTTTTTTTTTTTAAAAACGACACTTAATTGTTTATTGCTTTTTTTTTAAGCAGTTATAACCCCAAAAACAATGATGTATAACACTTAATAGTTTTCTGTTAAATAAAATTTTTTCCAAAAGAGAAAAATTGACAAGGAACGCACATCATTTCTTATAGGGGCGTTCCATATTTGTTAATAAATATTAAGTGTTATACATTTTTGAAATTTGGGGGTAATAAGGGGTTCAAAAAAAAATTTAAAAAAAAACCCAGGTCCGTTTTTAAAAAAAAAAAGTTGAAAACAAAAAAACGTCTCAAACCCCAACGTTGTTTTGTAATTAAAAATGGCCAAATAAAGTGTCTTTTTTTTTTTTCTTTCTTTTAAATAAGTCAGAAAAAAAAAACGAAATCGGAAAATTTGGGTTTTTTTCCCCCCTTTTCCCGGGGAAATGGTTTTTCAACTTTCTAAAATGGAAGGGTTGTTCCCAAAAAACACAACCCTTTACATTTTTAACCGACTTTGTATCTCTTACGGTTTTCGGTCCCCATGCATGCATAATCGTGGCCCCTGTTTTTTTAAATAGTTTCCGAGATACAGCCAGCGTCCTTTCATATTTGGACACCTTACGTTAGAATTTAAAGTATGCCATTGCGTTCTTTTTAATAAAAAAATTAAAACTTGTTATTTTTTAATTTGTTTATTTTTATCTAAAAGTTTTTATTTAAGTTCTGTGTTTTGTCTTAGATAATCTTGTAATTTAATCCTTAAAAAAAAGTAACGATTTTGCAGTTGTGATGCTTATTTAAAAAATTAGTTATATTCAAAAGTAACAATTATTCGAAAAAATTTTGTTGTTTTTTTTACAATCATTTCAAAATAAAAAGGGGGGGAAAATTTTGGGGGAAAAATTTTTTTTTAACAAAGGTACACTTATGATGTTATCCCCTTATGGGAAAAAAAAGGGTTTTTTTCAAAAATTTTACTTATGTCTCGGATGACAGGAAATATAATCTTTTTGCAATTACGGATAGTGGCAATAAAGGAAAAAAAAATTCGGAAAAAGGGGTTGGGGGTTTGGAAAAAAACGGGATAATCCAAAATTTTTTGGTCACATATCCGGGGGCCCCTATCTCCCCCCTATTTGTGAAAAATGTTACAATAAGATATTAGAAAAAAACCCCCGAATATTACGTCGAAAATAAAAAAATAATAGGAAATTATAAAAAAAAGAAAAAAAAAAATTCTTAATCGTTGGGCTATCGCTTAATAACTGAAAGTTAAAATATTTGATTTAGGGGGGTTTTTTTGTGTCAGTCTATGATATAAATTAAGTTGTCTTTTAAAAAACCCGAGTTTTGTCATTGTTAAAAGGGGGTGTCATTAAATTTCATCAAAAACTTTTTTTGGTTTTTTAATTATTTACTACGTGTTGATATTATACCTCAATTAAAAAAAAAACCAAAATTTTTTTAAATTTTTTT
>JAHBCN010026249.1:0-10723 GCA_019359885.1 Listronotus oregonensis | reverse complement strand
GCAATATTATTGGACCACGGTACCGGATACTTTGGCCAGCCAGTTCACCTAATCTTTCACCAAATGACTTCTTTCTGTGGGATCACTTAAAAAGTGTCATTTATAAAAGTGTAGATTTGAGAATCTAAACCACAAAAAAACGCTATTTCGTTAGAATGTAACAAAATTTCGCAATATCAACTTAGCAACGTTAGAAATGAATTTTATGATCGGTTGGGATATTGTTTAGCTGTTAATGGGGGTTGTTTGAATATTTGATTAATTAATGTTTTTATGTAATTCTCTATTTTTTTTAAAAAAGTTATTGTATTTTATTTCATTTTATTTTTCCACACTAAGTAAAATATTAAGAGTTTAGTATAATATTAAGAGTTTTTTCGGATCTATTTTCGATCTTCTGAGTTAAACATTTACAATTATTTATTGCGATGACTTTGGACTCGAATTTACTGACAATACGTTTAATGGTTAAAATGGACCAGATAGGCTTGATGGGAAAATAAATTGAAAATATTTTAGATCAGATTTTTAATGATCGATAGTAATAATTGTTATTAGTTAAACTTAATTGTTACATTAAATAAAAGGTTTGATAAAAAAATAATGTTAACGTGTCTTTTACTTTGAATATAATGGTTGTGAGATTGATGAAACAAAAAAAAAACATTCCTTGTATTCGGCTATACGTCAGATTTGACAAAGCCTTATAACAAATTGTTTGCTGGTGGCGGGGTCTGTTTGGTTTTACCTGAACTGAAAATTTGGTAATTTTGCAATTACATTTAATTGAATAATTCAAGATTCGCTTATTAAAATTTTTTGAAACTTGGCACGAGGGCTTGTCAGATTGGTCTCTTCAAAACGTTATCTTACTAATTAACCCCTTAAAATTAACATGGGATATCCTATGTTCCGCTCGGCGACGCACCACCCGGTATTTTTATTAGGCCGGTGAGGTGTGAGACGCTCACATTTTGAATCCTATTTCTGCAAGCAAAAATAATATAAAAATCTCTACCCGATGCACACACATATTTTTGCGCTCAAGTCTGATATCAAAAAAGTGAGCAAACAATTTAAAACGCGTCCTTCCCTTCCATATCTCTGTGCAAAAGTAAAGGGATCCGTTATATGTGTTCATTTAATGTTTCTAAATATCTTAAGATCGGCAAAACGACCATTTGCTAATTTTTTAGGTTTCCACATGATTTATAATTGTTTTAGGTCTTTTTTTAAAAATTAAGAGATAACTATAGTGAGAAATACCTAGTTTTGACATATTTCTGAGATACTTGTAATTTTACCTATTGAGGATTTTTTTATCTTAGTACCTGAAGGCCTACCTCGTAACTAGCAATGCATGGAAGGGGTCTAAAATAAAATTGGATAAATTTTAATTAAACGAAATATACATTTTTGGGGAAAAAGAAATACTTCTACAGGCAGTAGGTTTTGCAGTCTAGCTATCTTAGGTAAGAATGAGTGGACGAATTGAGACGTTGGGGGACTCTTTTTATGGACTGTAGGGAAATTCTAACTGTTTTTGAAAAAAAGGGCCCTTTTCCAGAAATAAAAAAGTATTTCAAACAGGGTCTGATTTAAGATACACAAGAGTAAATAATCTACAATAACTGATAAAGGTCTATTAGAAAGCGCAATGCTTGAATCTTCAACCTATACTACCTATATAACAAATAGAAGTTAAATACACTCCTGGACAAAAACCACCGGACAAAGAAAATTTTGCTCACATTTAGTTTTAAATAACTTTATCAATTTTTCATCGATTTTAATCATTTCGTGTCAATTTTTAGGCACTATCATCCTGATCCCAGAATACTGATCCATACAGAAGCGACACGAAGCGTCGGCACCTTTGATCTCCGCGGGTCAGATTTCGTAACCTTCGAAACATACAGTTACACTGAAAGAAAATTAGCAAATAGCATATTAAAAAAATATTTTGATGTACACAATGAAAAATCATTTTAAGAATTTTAAAGGGCTTTTTTGTAAATATTGTTTGTTTGGAGACTGGCTTACTTTCACGATAATGTGAGTCTCTATATTGTTTCCCTGAAATTTTGTGTTTGCTAAAATGATTGAAGTTATAAATTTAACTTCTAAATTCGTTGAAACAATGTTTTTAAATATGGGATAATAATTAAACTCAATGGTGCGGATTCGTTTTGACTAAAATTGCCCAACAGGAAAATGGTAGAGGTTGGATTTTTAAATTTATTTTATGTCAATTGTCCTAAGTAGATAAATTGAAACTTGTACAGAATCGTATGAATCCTTTTATTTTTAAATATAGATAATGGCAGGGTTTTCGGGGTTGGGGAACACGTTTTTCATTAGTTTTTTTTTCGTCATAGCAATATGAACAACGACTTAAAATCTTATTTGCATGTCATCATTTTATATTCATATATTTATTCTTTCAGCATATATGATATATTTTGAGACGATTGGTTAAAAATATTTTTCCCAAAATTTTGCTGGTCAAGTAAATAGCTAAAATACTGCATTAATTGTTTAATTATTGTTATATTTTTATGTATTACTCTAAGTATTTAAAGAAAATAAAATTATGATTAAAAATTTAACTAGTAATTATATATATTGTAGCTTATTAATATCAAGGCAAATATTTTTTTTTTAAATACTTACAAACCTATTTATAAAAAAAAAAAGTAGAACTAAAAATATCTACACAAATAACTAATAAAAAACATAAAACATAGAAAAACTAGAATAATACACAATATCTAGTAAAGTGTGGACTTGTTAAAAATACTATCATACCTAAAAACTATGTGGATTATACAATGGATAAAAATCCTCAGGAAAAACCTATAAAAGGAACAAGTGGACCAGAATGGGTGTTGCATATGACCGACTTCTGTTTCTGGTTTGGCAGTCTCGTCGAGGCAACTTTACATAATTATTATAATATGTTATTAATCTGTAAACTTTGGCGTTGAGGAATATAAATAAAAACTAGAAACACATTTTTTTTTCACACACACAAATTTTTTCATAAATTTAGAGACGTATAATATATTTGTAGGAGTTCTCCAAGTAACAATTATACCCAAGACTTATTAATAAAGCAATATTCTTGACAAAATGGTGGCTCTTAATATTTTGATAAAATTTAATGGATTACATTGTTGCAATTTACTGAAAACTTTTCTTTAAAATGCGACTTAGGTCAGTAATTAAAATTTTTGTCCTAGAATAATTTAAAATTTTCAAAAGAAAACAGTCTTATAAGATGGTACCAAGTTTCCATATTAAAAATCATACTTGGTGGCAGCTTATAATATACTTTTTATGATAAAGTGCCAACCAGACACATTTCTTGATAATTTAAGAAGTTTTATTTTTTGTTTTATCAAAATTTTTGTAGCTCTTTAAAATATAAAATTGCAGGCCCCTTGTCAAACAAGTCTTCTTTATTGCAAACCTTTGCCCAAATTACACATCTAAAACAAAATCATTGGTCCCTTGAAGTTGAACTTAATTACTAATCATACTAATCAAACTTGTAGTTTTTAATAAATTTAAGAGTATTTAATACATTTTATTAAATAATTTTTACATTTAAAAATTCTACCTATAATTAAAAAAGGAGTTCAAAAGACGTGTACAAGTTAATAATTTATATTGCTATTTGAATTTAGTATTGGTACATACCTAGATTCATGTTTTGGAAAAGCAAAATGTGATATTTCTTGATTCGCACGAGAATTACACAGAGTATATGCACAATAATATCCACTGCTTTTATTAGTCATTATTTATGTGGGTATTAGTTTTTATTTATCAAAAACTTAAAACACAATAAAATTAAGTTCGTCGTCGAATGTAAACAATTATTTTGCTTTGTCAGTAAGAACTGTCAATTGGACTTTAAACATATTCGATAATGGACGACGTAGTATATGCAACCATAATTACTAAACCATCAAAATTCGTCCGTGTCGCTTCTGTATGGATCAGTATTCTGGGATCCTGATTTTCATTTAATACCAGGCTCGCAAAAAATTCAAATGAGCTTGGTGTTATACAAGGTAGAACCAAAGAGTGCATTTTGCCCCAAATTTTAAAACACTTTGTGCAAGTTTTATAATGATGAATCTTGGTAGGTCATTGGTAAGCCAAATCTTTTCTTGACATTCCACTTTTTAATTTATATCCATGTTTTTATTATTATTTTTTTTTAAATATGGAATTTACAATAACATCTTTAATTTAGGAAAAAGAAATAACGCTATTTACAACAGTAACATAACAGATAACTTAAACACATAAATTAATAAAACATTAATATCGTGTATTACCCTCTCATGCTGTAATAACTGCTGCCATGCGACTAGGTAAGCTTTGAACACAATTAGAAATCGCTCTTTGCGGGATATTTCCCACTTTTTTCGAAGAGCCACTCGAAGACCTAGGATGGTTTTGGTTTTCGATTAAGAACAAGCCTCCCCAACATGTACCATTCATGCTCGATCGGGTTTAGATCAGGGCTTCGTGGAGGCTAATCGTTGAATGTCCATTTCATCCAGATAATCATTGACAATACTTGCAAAATAAAGCATGTCATTATAGTGCACCAAACATAAATTATCACCAACAAATGGAGCAAAAGGAATGACGTGGCGCCATTTTCGAATAAAACAACGTCTTTACGGGCTTTGATTGAAATTCCAGCCCATACCATGACACTACCACCTTCAAAAGGTGTTCTTGGAGATATACAACAATCCGCAAATAGTTCTCCTTGTCTTCTCTATACACTCTCACGCCCATCCGGTGAACGCAAACAAAAAGGCGATTCGACTGTGAATAGCACACCTTTTTTATTAAAGTCTCTATGATCACGGGCAAAAGATAATCGTTGAGCACGATGGGTTGCAAGTAAAACTGAAGAAGCTGCTGGTCTTCTTGACATTCGTTCCGTAATCTACGGTGGACTGTTCGTCTAGACACTCTTGTGCCACGTACATTTTCAAGTCGACGACCAATGATCATCTCTTTGGTTTTTGACTCGTGGTCTTCCTGAGCCTGGACGTCGCACGTACTCACCGGTCTGGCGGAAGCTACTGATCGCATCGTGTATAGTGCTCGGTTTACCCAAGAAATTTGCAATGTAACGTATATCACGACCATCGTCATTCAATGAAATAGCTTGAGCAGCATCTTCAGGTCGCATATTAAAAAAAAATAATGCTAAATGACTATAAACTGACATAAAGAATAAAAACAATTTAAACAATAATCGTTACGTTACTTTGCAACTTAATGCAAAGGCCCCTTGTTTAAAATAAAATGTTTTAATTTCTGTTATTGTTGTAAATTTTATATTTTTATTTAAAAAAATGTGTTTTTTTTTTGCGAATAATGACATGGATATGAATTAAAAAGTAAAATTTTAAGAAAAAATATGGCTTACCAATGTCTTACAAAGATTCATCATTATGTCATTAAACTCTTCGACAGAGTGTTTTAAAATTTAGGGCAAAATGCACTTTTTGATTCTACCTTTTCCAAAGCTCAATCAAAATTTTTGTGCCCGGTATTAAATTAAATCAGGATGATAGTGCTTACAACGTGACACAAAATAATTAAAATCGATGAAAAACTGATAAGTATATTTAAGATTGAATTTGGTTTTTCTTTTGATATTTTTCTTTGGGAGTACTCGCCTAAATTTTCTAGAAAATGCCCACTAAGAAAAAATCATCCTAATTACGTTACATTTATGTTTCCTTGTTCCTTTGTTACGTTTATCATCTTGAAACAATAACAGCGCCTTGAACCTAATAGTTTCGTTATATTTCCCAACTTAACAAAATCGTTGTTACGTTAAAAATACAACGTTTTTGTTTGAAATTTAAGGCCCCGTTACGTATTTTGCATGGGTTGGGCCTAACACATTTCTGAAACATGCACGTTATATAACTTACGTTGTAAAGGGTTTTTCTAAGGATTTAAATAGGTGGTTCTGTTATGTTGATTATACAGGGTGTCCCAGAATATCTGAGCAATCTCTCAAAATGTAATAGAAAATTTAAAAATATTATGACCAGTTCCCATAAACTTTTTTCCTATGACCATTCCTTACGGAGATACAGGTACATAACAGACGCCCTGAAAATCGTTTTTTTTTTTTAAAAACTTTTAAAATACAAAGCGTAATTTAATGTTTTCTTAATATGACGGTTACTAGATGTTTTTTTTAAATAAACCCATTAAATTATATTTGGCTTATTTAGTTTCCGGGGACGGACTAGCTTTAAATAATAGCAATTTTTTTAACACCCTGTATGATAAAGGCTCAACAATATTATTTTTGGATAGATTTAACCTTAAACTAAAAAAAGGTATTCTTGATTAACATCAATAAAATCAACTGTTTACGAGAAATAAAATATTATGGTTGGTCATTTTTTTACATTATACAGGGTGTTTTTTAATTGTCCGTCAATATTTAAAGAGGCACTTCTTGGGTCCATTTTAAGAAGAAAACTTCATATGAACGTATGTCCTAAACCTCTTAACTTTTGAGATACAGGGGAGTAAATTTTTTAAAATTATATAATTTATTATTAATATCTGTAATACCATTTAAATATTTTAATGAAATTTGGCTTCATGCTTTTATGTGCCAAAATAGGCCGGTCAAATTCTGTACGAACGCTATTGGTGAAAATAAAAAAAATGTGGTACACTTAAAAATGATTCTTGATACATAGTACATTTATGCCAAATTTCATTAAAATTTCTTAAAATGTACCTAAAAACTGCTTCTCTAAATACTGACATACAATTAGAAAACACCTTGTATAATGTAAACAAATTTAAACTACCATGATATTGTATTTCTCGTAAACACTTGATTTTATCGATGTCCAAAAGTACCTTTTTTTAGATTAAGGTTAAAGCTACCCAAAAATAATATTGTTGAGCCTTTATTATACAAGGTGTTAAAAAAATTGCTATTTGTTCAGAGTCCGTCCCTCAAATAAATAAGCCAAATTTGATTTACTGGGTTCATTTTGAAGATTTATCTAGTAACCATCATATTAAAAAATAATAATTTAGGCCTAGTATTTTAAAAGTTATTTAAACAAAAACGATTTCAGGGCTCCGTTATGTACCCTGTATCTCCGTAGGGGAATTAGGGTTAATGGGAACTTGTCATAATTTTTTAGGTTTTCTATTAGATTCCAAAGATTGCCCAATATTCTGGGACACCCTTTTATTAAAAATCTTTGGATCCCTTATGTGGGTGTATAGGAACCTCAAAAATTAATTAATTAACAATATTAAAAAATGTTTACCCTAAAGTTTTAGCATTTTCGTGTATAAAAGTAAATTTTGCGTCCCTCTGCTATTAAAGATGCCACTGAAAAAATATGGATGTAAAAAAATGTTGTGATAAATCCCTGTTATATTTGATAATCATTTTTTCGTCCACCCTGAAATAGTACAATAGATAAAACAAGTGAAAAGTAACTATCCCTAATAAAAAAAAAAACTAATATAAACTATAGGGAAAAATTTATTCATAAAAATATCTGATGTCTACAACTCTCCTTTCATATTTCCCAAATTTTTGTACAGACTATTTAATATGGAAAACTTATATTCTAAATCCACACAAAGTGTAACAGTTAATATATATAAAAATGTTCATGTGATACTTTATAAAAAGTCTTAACATTTCGTGATTGTAAATATGAGTAATATTAAAAAAAAAAAAAGGATAAAGGTCTTAATTAGGTATAAAAATTGCCTACATAATTTAAAAAATGCTTATTAAAAAACAACTGTATGTACTAATATCCATGTTCTGTTCTATTTTTTCCTCCTAGTTGCACCTGGAAAAAAAAACTTTGAAAATATCCCTCAAAACTTTTGGTTACTGACATAATTGCTTCATTAATTAAAAAGATAATTTTATATCACAAGTTTGGCAAAAAAAAACTGTATTTGCAGATAATATCATAGATGCTTTATTTCACTATTATAAAGGATAAATACCGTGTTGGCTTTAAAGCCTACAATTTTTTTAAATATATAGTCAAATTTTCTCTTATATTGCTCTCGATTAGCCATCACTAAATGGTAAATACTGATAGACCACCCAATTTTAAAAAAACATTTAGACACTTTGTACTATATAATTATTTTGTTTCTATTTGATAAAAATAATTAAAAATTCAATTTATCCCTTAAAAAACTTTTACTTACAGTTATACTTTTTACGCTACTTGCTTCTTCTTCCCCTGGGAGCCGTCTTGATTAGCTTGAGCATGTTACACCTATGCCTCTCTTTTTAACTGCCAATCCACTTTTTGAATAGTTGTCATAAAAAAAACATAATGTGCTGCATCTACAAGTTATTTAAAAATTAATTTTCTAATAATTTTATTATTATTATTATAACTATTATTTATGTGTCAAATGTCTAATATCAGGGGCTCTAAAAAGTAAAAAAAAAAAAATACTTCACAGTGAATCCTTTAAGTTACAACTTGGATCAAATTTATTCAACCGAAGTATTTCATTTATTTAAAATACTCAATTTTTGCTATATAAGTCCCCAAAAAGGGTTTTTTTTTGACCGATAGGAAAATACCCATTTTCTGGAAAACATTCTCGAAAGTAATTTTTTTTGGGGCTCTTTGCAGATCCATGAAATGAAAAATAAGCTGCTATGAACATAGCCGTTTTTATGCATGGTTGTTACTGAAACGAACTTCAGTGGTTTTTTTATCTTTGGACAGTCTACGAAGGCTTAGCCTAACTACTACCGTACTGTGGGTATCTTAAATTATTCTTATTGTTATAATAAGTATCAAATCCATGTCAAGCGGATAAATGCCTGTTGTCGATCATTAAATATTGTTATTGTTTTTTTTTTAATATCTTCGGTTGAAAAAAAAACATTGTACATTACATGATCGAAAAACAAGTGTTTTGAGGTCTGGCGCTTCAAGGAGTCGCCTACGGTCAATTACGGCTCGCCCTACAAACCGCTTCCTCGACTTGCAAAAACACTACTTTCCAGTCTTTTAAATGACTAATATGTAAGGTATAAAGCAACCAAATTTTAATCTTCTTTCTTTAATTTATATGTATCTAGGGAATGGATCCCACCAAACTAAATCCGGACTTATTACCCAAATTTATCTTAAGGAAACGGCTAACGCTGGTTTTCTAAACTTATGGCTTAAAAACCTTAACTTTAAAAATCTGGATTTTTGGTCAGTTTATTTTATACCTACAGACCTAATACATACATAAAAACGAAGTGAATAGAAAATACTGTAATATCACTTTCCGATCAATATTTCCTTTTATCACGAGAAAAACCAAAAAACACAATTGTTCTTAAAATAAAGTAAGGTTAAGTACTAAAGCGGCTTCTTTCTTAAACCTGGCGTCGTTGTCAAAAAATGTAACAATCTCTGTGCGGGGTACATTTAAGCAAACGAGGTCGATATTTACTTTCCATGAGGAAAAATAGACCAGTAAACGTAACGATTCTGCATTAAATAATATCATTATTATAACGTTACACCAAAACATTTTATGTTTTAACAAATTATAATCGTATCTGATACGTATATTAACAGATGTATCGAACTTGTATTTAAAAGACCGTTCTATACATGGCAACATTTTAACGTTAAATAAGGTACATAAAAATTACGTCACTAAGATGTTTGTTCTATACCGTATTAAAAATATTTACAAGGGTATGTTACAGAAACGAAAATTATCAGTAAACAATTCAAGAAAACGAAACAGACATGATAAAATAACGTTTAAAACTAAACGTTATCACAGTTACAAATAACGTTACAAAACGTGCTCAAGATGTTCTTTGCTTAGTGGTGGGACCACTTCGGTACAGGTCGGGGTATAGGGGAGCTGACCTGTTGAACTTGCAGATCGCCTGCAACAAAAAAGAAGAAAAACCCTCCAAAAACCCCCAAAAATCATAAATATTAATTTCTCACCCCGTTGTCAAGAGAAATTAATTTAAATTTTCTTTGTCGGTTTTTTATGTCCAGGAAATGTGGGTCTATAATCATGAGGAAGAGCTTTGGATTCTTTGAAAATGGGTTGCATACTATCCTTGTTAAAAGAAATTTAAAAAGGCGACCAACATTGTTGTAGAGAATATTTTTTTATGACTAACGGTAAGCCAGGTCAAAGGATTTCTTGATATTAAGAAGAAAAAAATATACGCTTGATTTGCTCGTTGTTGTTTCTGGTAAAGGACCAAAAAGATACAATTTGAAAAGAAAATATTTTATTTTTTTTGGACTGCTAAAACAATCTTGGTCCTTTTTCTCCCGTTTTACTGTACTAGTGGGCAGCGATGCTAGATTGTCGATTTTAGGACTACAAAAAACTTTTTGTTAGCTTAAATTTTAAAATCAGATTATGATTTCAAATTTTTTTTTAGAATATTATGGTCTCCGGAACCCCGGGATTAATTTCTAGTTAAACTATTTTGGCGAATTGTAAATTTATTTATCGTGAGTACAAAAGCATTTACTTCCAGTATGCTGAATTGCAGTAAGTGCTAAATATAGTGAAGGAGGTATATAAGCGGCCTCGTACAGTTCAAGCTTTTAATCAGAAAAGGTATAGAGTTGGAATTATGATAGAGAATATAAGGGAAGCTTTCCTG
>JAHBCN010026248.1:0-10774 GCA_019359885.1 Listronotus oregonensis | reverse complement strand
TGTACAGGGTGAAAAAAATGATGGGGGGGAAAAAAATTTTTAAATTTCCCTTTTGAATATAAGTTTTTAAAAAATTTTTTATGAAAAAGATAAGGTATATGGTTAAATAGTATGTTAAATTTTAACGTTTTTTTAAATTTTTAGTCGGGCCCCCCCCTTTTTGGGTATTTGGTTTTTTCAAAATTTTTTTTTAAATTTAAAATGGGAATACCTATACCATCTCATATTTTTACTTTTTTGGGGATTAAATTTTTTTAAATTTAGAAATTCCTATACCCACTTCATATTCTATACTCGAAAAGTTACGGGGGGTTAAGAATATTGCCATTTAGGATAGTTTGGGACACTTAATTTTTGGGGGAAAAAAATTTAAAAAATTGGTTAAAAAATTAAGTATGAACATTTCTAGAATTAAACATTGAAATTAATAATGTAATGGTAAAATTGTTTTTTTTTTAAAAAAAACATGTCTTTTTATCACCACCTTGTAATTGTGCAGACAAAAAAATTAGTTTAAAAAATGTGTAATAAAAAATTTTAAAAAATCGAGTGTCCAAGCATTTTTTTTGAACTAATTTTTATTGAAATTATCCTTACATTATTAATGCACTATATATTGAAATTAATTTAATTAAAAAAAACCCCGAAACAACTCGAGACAAACGAGACAAAACAAGACGAGACGAAAAAAAACGTTTCCCTTTTTTTCCTCGTTCGACCCTTGTCTCGCCCCCGTCTCGAAATATATTATCTCGAAACCCCCTGAGACGAGACGAAAAAATTTTTTTATCTCTTCTCCCCCGTCCGGGAATTTATTGAGCGATTCTAACCCCAAAACCGGGTAGGTTGAAAAAACCCTTTTTTTAAAAACCATCCTGGGTAGAGTTTTTAAAAAAAACAGACACAAAAAACATCAAAAAAATATATTTTTTTTTTAAATTTTCCGGGGCTTTTAAATTTTGTGTTGGTCGGGGTAAAAATCCTAGCTTAAGATTTCAATTCTTCCAATTTTTAAAATTTTAAAGTTTAAAAAGATATTTCGTTTAGCATACCTTTTTTTTAATAATTAAACTTTTGATTTTTTGACTTGATAATTTTATGGGATCTTGATTAAACTATAAATGATCTGTAAAATAAGATAATAATTATTACAAAATTTTTTTCCCCATTACACAGATAAAGGTTAATTTTTTTATTTACCCGGCACTTATATATGGGAAAAAATAAAATTAATTTTTACACAAAGTTTAGTTAAAAAAAAACATATCAGCTAATAGTTTATTGTTTTTTAAGGGGGGAGATTGTGGTTCAGAATTTAATAGGCTATCTGATACCATCTTCTATAGCTTAAAAAAACTTTTTGTCGCAAAAAAAATGCAATAAATGAATAAAAAATAACTTTTTTTCTTTTCATTTAGATTTTTGTCCACAACCTTTTTCTGATGCAAGATAGATATATGCATTGCCTGGATTTTTATTAAAATTTGACAATGGTATGATTTTTTGAAATTTAGAACCTTTCATCAATTTTTGCCGATTCTTTTATATCAGATTATTTTTATTTTTATAAACTAAAAGTATTTGTATTAAAAAAAATTATAACGATATTTTAATATTTTAATAATAAGTACTTACAGCAATGAAAAGAATTAAAATTAATGTCTATTTCTACTAGCTTGCCAGATTGCTAGAGAAAATTGCAAAAATGCGAGCGATCTTGAAATATTTCTGCTGCTCTTATGAATTTGTTTTTTATTACCCCATAACAGCCTATAAATTTTATTAAGGTCGACACTGCTTTTGGAGTTTTGTGTTTCTACTGTTTTTAAAAATTTTAAATTAATATTATTATTCTAATCAATATTCCCAGAAAAAAAAAATTAAATCGTATATTATTTACTATTTTTAATTTTATTTTTAACGGTCTCTATATGCGTATTTTTTACCAGTAATTATTATAATTACTATTATAAATAAATAGGATTAAAGTCAAAATGTCGGTAAAGAGAACACAATTTTTCTATTTTAGTTTCTTTTCGATAAAATACCAGGTGGTGCGTCGCCGAGCGAAACATTGGAAATCCCATGTAAATTTTAAGGGGGGGGAAAAAATTTTTTGTACATTTTACAGAACAAATGTAAGATAACTTTGTGAAGAGAACAATCTAACAATCCCCCCTGCTAAGTTTACAAAAAAAATTTTTTAAACAGATATTGAATTATTTTTTAAATTTAAAAAAAATTGTAAATTTTTAAATTTTCGGCTCAGGTAAAACTAAACAGGCACCAGGGGAAAAAAAAAAATTTTTCCCTTACAAAAAAAAAATGTCAATAAATCAGTAACAGTCGTTATTTGAAAAAAAAAAACAATCGATGCAAAAGTATCCATAATTAATGGCATTATGCGGGAAACAGTTTTAGAGCAGTATCTAAAATGTTTTCAGTTTATTTCCCACCAACCCCAATTCACCTTTTCCCAATATTAAACTATTTTCAGTAATTTTGAGTCCAAAGGTGCCCGTAATAAATAATTGAAATGTTAATTAGGATATCGAAAATAGAGCCGAAGAAAGAGAGAACAGAGACCCTTAATATTTACTGGGGGTAAAACAAAATGGTTAGTAGAGGGTTTTGGGCAAGAGGTAAATAAACAAAATACAACGGTACTGCCACTTTAAAAAACACAAATTTAAATTCGTAAAAATTTTCGAAAAAAAAATCAAAGGGAACTCAAGGAAAAAGGAGATGAAAAAAAAAAAGCCCGGAAAAAAAGGGCATTTTTTATTGGACCCTTTTTTACGGTCCTATATTTTTTACCTGACAGCAGAAACCTATTTGGACTTTTTCAAAATCAAATTGGACCCGCCTTGGAAGAAGCTGTTCGGGAAGATTAAATGATCTGGTACCAAATGGATGGTTACCCCGCCCATAATGCCCGTATGGTTAAAGAGTACTTTGGCCAGCCAGGTCACCTGATCTTTCACCAAATGACTTCTTTCTGTAGGGTCACTTAAAAAGGTCATTTATATAAGTGTAAAATTTGAGAATCTAAACCAGCTACAAAACGCTGTTTTGTTAGAATGTAATAAAATTTTGCAATATCATCTAAGCAACGTTAGAAATGAATGTTATGATCGGTTGGGATATTGTTTAGCTGTTAATGGGGTGTTGTTTGAACATTTGATTAATTAATTTTTTTATGTAATTCTCTATTATTTTTAAAAAAAAGTTATTGTATTTTATTTCATTTAATTTTTCCACACCTAGTAAAATATTAAGAGTTTAGTTCTCTCTTTTTCGGATCTATTTTCGATCTTCTGAGTTAAACATTTACAATTATTTATTGCGATGGCTTTGGACTTCAATTTACTGACAATATGTTTAATGGTTGAAATGGACCAGATAGGCTTGATGGAAAAATAAATTGAAAATATTTCAGATACTGGTATTGGTTTCATTAAATATGATTAAATTATTTTTAACGGTCGATAGTAATAATTATTATTAGTTAAACTTAATAGTTACATTAAATAAAAGGTTTGATAAAAAAATAATGTTAACGTGTATTTAACTTTGAATGGAATGGTTGTGATATTAATGAAACGAAAAAAAAAAACATTCCTTGTATTCAGCTGTACTTCAGATTTAACAAAGCCTTATAACAAATTGTTTGCTAGTGGCTGGTGTCTGTTTGGTTTTACCTGAACCAAAATTTGGTAATTTGCAATTACATTTAATTGAATAATTCAGATTCGCTTATTAAATTTTTTTGAAACTTGGCACGAGATTTGTCAGATTGGTCTCTTTAAAAAGTTATCTTCATTTTTTTAAAAATAGGAACCAATAATTAATTTTAAAATACATGGGATTTCCTATGTTCCGATCGGCGACCACCCGGGGAGAGGCGGCGTACTTATTCTAAACGGTGGGGGCCCTATTTTCAACAACAAATTAAAATTATAAATATAAAAACTAGAGATCCGAAAGTAAAAAAAAATTATCGGAAATGTCCTCCTTTTTAAGGATCTTTTTGCAATTCTCGCTATCTTGTGTAGTTTTTAAGTTATTATCAAAAAAAATGTTTTTTTCTACTACTGTATAAATAAGAAAACTTTGTGGTCCTAGCAACGCGAATGATAACGAAAGAGAACCTTCGTGTTACCTGGTTGCTAAGCGTTGCTAGCTTACGAAAATAATATTTTCGGGGCCTGGACAAAAGAAAAGTAAAAAAGAAAATAAAGCTTTTTGGGAAATATTAGGATTTATTTATAAAAAGTAACTAATTTATGACAAAATATTTAAAAAAACTAGGTTAGGTATTAACATTAAAAGTAATTGTGCAATTTAAGCAATTAGCAAAAGAAATTGGAGGAATAATACTTGAATTAACAGTTTTAAATTTGTTGTTGGGGTATCGTTATCACCTTTAAAATTTCATTAAAATTCATAGTTTTCACTGTTACTTCATTAGAGGAAATGTTGGTAGAATTTCGTGTAAAATCTTCTTTGAAATTTCCACCTTATTACTATAGGATTCAGCAATATATCCCTCCGCCAACCCGAAGAAGACTTCCAACCTCCATGCCTTTTTAACTCCAAAATATCGACATCCGAAGCATTGGCAAGGAACGTAGTTGACGTTCTTCTAAAAGAATGGCCAGTGTATCTACTGATGTCTTCAAGCTTCAAAAACTTCGCAATTTCTTTAGGTACATTTGAAATAGTGTGCTTTCCAATTCTTGATTAACACATTTACCTCTTTCATAACGATACAATAAACGCTCATCTAGGCATTCCTTGGTTCAGATTAATATATTCCTGTGAAATCTGACATAAGGAACTGAGCCTTCATCGTTGGTTACTACAAAGTTTCTTTTAACTTTATTTTTAGACTCCACTATTTTTACTATAGCCACGTCATTCCTTATTTCTACATCACTTAGCTTCATTCTGTATATTTCGTCTGTCCGGCATGCCCCAGCCACTCCCATAATGGCTATTACTTTCATTGCTAAGTAACTTTGATCAGGCACGTTAAGTAAAATCTTTATGATTTCTTCTTTTTTAAATATTTTTGACTTTTTTGCCCCATAACCATCGTTTTTCCTTTTAATAAAAGCAACTAGTTTCTTGAACTCCAAAATATCTTGATTTTTGTTTACGGATATTGTTAACTTGAGCATGGAATATACAGACCAGAGGGTTGGTGGTGATAAAGACTCGGATTTTTCTTGAAAATACGCCAACATCACATTCTCGTCAATCCGCCCCACATTTTTTGTAAGAAGCCATTCAGAAAACGATTTATATGTTTGATGGTGCCTCTCTTTAGATTTGTCTGGCAGAAGTGAGGCACACGCAAGGTCAGCTGCCTGTTGGATGCCATTTTCATATTCATTTAACATTTTAAAATGGGAATGGATTTATACTAAATTAACAATAATTCAAAATCTGACAAGTGCTGATGACAGACAATGTCAACAATAAATGTGTTGCTATGGATTAATTTTTAACAGGAAAAATTTCAAAATCTCTGATATTTCTATTAAAACATGATGTTAATGATTATTAAATTATGCGATACGTAGAACAGTAGCAGAAAAAATATAATACATTACACGATGCGAAAGGCCTTTCAAGCGTTCGGAGGTTTTAAATAGCCTCGGCTTCGCCTCGGCCATTTAAAAACCACCTCACACCAAAAAGTAAACTTTCGCATCTTGTAATGTAAATAACTATTTATTTCGTTTTTTTTTTGTTAACAACAATTGCAATTTTTATTAGCAGTACCCTTCTAACTATTTCTCGCAGAAAACTCACTTCTTAACTGGACTAAAAAGAAGATATTATATATATTTGCATATAACCGCATATATTTTAGTCTCTAAACTAAAAAAAAAATAACTTACCTATCTATAGCAATTGACATCAACGTAAGCGTGGAGATATAGACACTGGCTCCCTGTGCGTACGGTACTAAATGACAAATTACACCACCGAAGACCCACTTTCCGAGAAATGTATATAACGGAGTAAACGGCACGGCTAATACACACAAAAGTATATCTGATAACGCCAAGTTCGTTATAAACAAATTTGTAACTGTTTGCATTGCTTTATTTCTAAACACTACGAAGCACACTAACACGTTCCCGAAAAGACCTACGATAAAAATCGTTGTGTAAACGACGAAAAACAGTACCTGGACACCTTTTTTGTCTATTATGTCGTGTTTGTGGGCCGTGGTCATATTATTGAGGGCTGCTTCTACAACAGGCACCGTCATTTTGCTGTTTTCTGGACTAGTTTTTAAGCAATTTTCTTTGGGTTTACATTTTTGTTATAATATAAACTCTTTTTTAATGCTTTGTATTTTATTTAATTACTTTTTAAATCGGTTTTCATTTTTTCGTTTAACTTGTACACATATTCTTTATACCGATTACTAATTAAAAACTTTGTTTTATGATTAACAACTATTACGGATTAGGTTTCAAACAAGAGCGTTTTATTTTTGTTTATTGTTTTGTTTAAAAGTTATTTTTCAGTAGGTACTGGATTTACTACAGTTAATGTGATTTCTTGAAAATAAACTTGATGTCGGTGATTGATCCATTTCCATCTAGGTCTTGTCGAGTTAGCACCTGCAACAAATTAATAGAGAGTTAACGAGGCGTGATAAACTTTTCGTACGTAAAAAAACTTAAATAAAAATAAATTTACAAATAGCTTTACTATATAAGATCTGTACAGGGTTAAAGTGACAACAGTTAATTTATAGAAATACACTAAAATTTCAATCTATCTTTTTGGTTATATGGGTTTTTTTATAATAATAATAATAATGTTTCTATAGATTACACATCTTTTTAACAAAGCAGAATAAAATGATTTGAGAGTAATAAAAAAGAATAATAATAAATTACATAATAATATAAGGAAAAACACAATAAAATGGTTTAATGCTAATTTATCTTTAAAGTATTCAGACAATACATATAGTCCAGGAAACAAACCATTTTGTCTAGAAATTTTTTTTAGTGAATAGAATGACTTGAAATTTTGACAGTGGGTAGGGAATAGTCCAAGGATCGATATCTATACCGGGTGTTGCTCCGCCGAGCGGGACATAGGGAATCCCATGTAAATTTTGAAGTAGTCAAATATTGGCTCCCCTAATTATTTTAGAAAAAAATGCTATTAGGATTTATTGAAGAGCACAATAAGTTCCACCCAAAATGAAAATTTGATAATTTTTCAACCAACCAGTAAAGAGTAAACTGCTTAAATACTTCTGCAACGTAGTATCTCATTATGCACCCTGTACTCTAGAAATAAATAATAAAAACACCATATCGATTTATCAGTGACAATTTAAATCATTAATTTATAATGTCATTGCCAAAACTGAACAATTTTATACGGGAATTTCAAAAAGAATCCTCGCATTTCATTTTAGTTTACAGCTAATTCCAACACATGCACTCACAGTTACCAAATCTCTGGATTTTTACGAGCAAGGTTGTTCAAAGCAGGCAAAATTTGTTCCTCTAAAAGTTCCAGAAAGTACTCCGCATTCAAATTTCGGTCAAGGAAAAATGGTCCAAGGATATGGTGGCCGAAAATTCCCGCCAAAACATTAATTTTTTGTGGATATTGAGTCCTTGTCTCAACAAATCGATTTTGGTTTTCGTTACTCCAGTACCGGCAATTTTGAATGTTGGGTTCGTTGTTCAATGTAAAAGTGCATTCGTCAGTAAAGCAAATATTTTGTAAAAAAACCTCTGTCAGTGTTTGTCCTCTCCATCATCTCAAAGCAAAATTCCTGTCGTCGTATTTCGTCTCCGTCTCTTAATTCTTGGTGTCTTTCGTACTTGTAAGCGTGGTATTTACATCTTTTTAAAATTCGAGATATTGTGGTGTGGTCTTGTCCAGTAATGTCCTCCAGTCTCATATATATATATATATATATATATATATATATATATATATATATATATATATATATATATATATATATATATATATATATATATATATATATATATATATATATATATATATATATATATATATATATATATATATATATATATATCTATATATATATATATATATATATATATATATATATATATATTTATATATATATATATATATATATATATATATATATATATATATATATATATATATATATATATATATATATATATATATATATATATATATATATATACATATATATATATATATATATATATATATATATATATATATATATATATACATATATATGAGTTGTTTTCATTCCGGGAGTATATCCGTTTGTCATTAGTTTTTCTTGCGGAAGTTTGCAGACGTTTCGCCAAGATCGCACTTGGCATTTTCAATGCTGTCTAACTGGTGTCAGAAGATTGAGTCAATCTTCTGACACCAGTAAGCCAAGTCGACTTGGGAACTCTGCAGCTTCGCGGAAAAATGAAAACGGATACCCAAAACAACTCCATTCATCTATCCGTGAAACTCTAAGCACTAACATATATATATATATATATATATATATATATATATATATATATATATATATATATATATATATATATATATATATATATATATATATATATATATATATATATATATATATATATATATATATATATATATATATATATATATATATATATATATATATATATATATATATATATATATATAAAAAAATATATATATATATATATATAATATATATATATATATATATATATATATGTTAGTTCTTAGAGTTTCACGGATAGATGAATGTGAGTTGTTTTCATTCCCGGAGTATATCCGTTTGTCATTAGTTTACCTTGCGGAAGTTTGCAGACGTTTCGCCAAGATCGCACTTGGCATTTTCAATGCTGTCTAACTGGTGTCAGAAGATTGACTCAATCTGAATGGAAAAATAAAGTAAACAAACTAAGGTAATGTAAACAAGCCTAACTACATAGCCAATAAAAGCAAAACTGCTAAGAAAATGTAATTTCTAGACAAACCCACAAGCTGTCGAGGATTGTATATAGGGGGAAAAACCATACCGAATACCTAGAGACACAAAATTTGGTTACGAAACCCTAAAATGGTTTATCTAAAATACCAACGTTTTAAAGGTAAGTCCCTGCTTAAAATAGAAAATATTGATTTGTACAAAGTGAATCTAACCTACTTAATAAGCTTGGTTTAGTCAATAGTGAAAGATATACCTCAAAATTAATGTTGCATCAAACAAAATTAAGGCCAGTTATTGACTCGAGGTATCTTATGTTAAGTTTTTAGTACACCATACTGCAAGGGGAAAAAGCAACGTAAAGCATAAGGTAGGATAGCAAAGGCGATAGAAAAACAGAAGTAACCTAGCAATTACAATCAAATTTGGAGCCTTTTGCCAAAAATAAACTGCAAAAAAAAATTAAAACCGAACTGCATTAATGTAAACAAACTAAATTATTAAAAACAAACCTAGGAATAAAAACTAACCGTGACACAATGACGCTAGATGACATTCGCCGGAATCAAGGCCAACTGAGGAAATATTTGTTTTTTGAAGTAGATGAGGTTATAAACTCCTAAACTATAACATGTTATACATTGTTGAAATCAGAGTAAAAAGCACTATTTGGCTACGAAAAAATCCAATATGGCGCCCAAATGAAAAAGTAAAGTTGATAAAAACCCGAAACGTAGAAAATAAAAATTGACTACTCGATCATATTCTACAGAGAAAGTTGCTCTGGAGAAGTTTTTACAGATTTGAAAAATTTTTACCTATAAAAAAAATATGGCCGATTTTCGAAAATGCAAGTTTCAGGGTTTTTCAAAATTTCTCAAAAACCTGAATAGATAAAACCATGTAGTAAACGGGATTAGCTTACCAACATAATTGTCCAAAACTTTCCCCCTTTAACCGATTTTCTATCTATCGTGGTTTTCAAAATCCCCATACATTCCCCACCAATTTGGGACACACTGTATAATTTTTCCCTCCGAATTCGAAAATGATTAATGTAAAATAATTGAACATCAAATAAAACTGCTAGGGGGTCATTTTGATATTTTTTTAAATGAAATGACATATTTTTTATGTGATTATCCGATTCCTCGTATATCTTTTGATCTAAAATAATATTTTTTAATTCAAAATGGTCAATTTTTTGCACGTTTAAATCGAAAAAAAAGTCGTCCACAGGGTCAGTAGATATGCTATACCGTTACGACCATCATAAGGGTAGTTTTTCCCATGTATTTCTTATGGGAGAAATTTCAGGTCCATTCTGCAATTTTAGTGCCATCTTCAACCCTTACCCAAAATAGAGGATGATTTTAAATAGGGGTAGTTTAGGAATCTTAGGTTAAAGGTATTACGTCACATGCGGGGGCCCCCCACGCTTAGGCCAGGGCGTAGGCTCAGGGGGACTACACTTAGGGCCCGGGGCGTAGGCTCAGGGCACTACACAATCTTAACCTAACTATATTTATGTCACCTGTCAAATCCATGTTGTGACGTCATCATGGTCATTGGGTCATTTTGGAAATAATTAAATATGTCACCAGCTCATCATTGGAAACAATTAAATAAAAACCTAGCAGGATTCGAACCACCTGTCGCTCCGTCCAACCGCTTCAAAGTCCAGTGCGTTGCCATTGCGCCACGAGGCATATTAGATATTGTTGTGAAATAGATGTATAGTAGAAGTGACATAAATAATTAAATAATTAAATAATTAAAAAG
>JAHBCN010026247.1:0-10749 GCA_019359885.1 Listronotus oregonensis | reverse complement strand
TTTAAGGTATACCTAATTAATTTATAAGATTTTAAGAATTGTTTAATAATTTTTGTATTATGAAGGATATTTAAAACTAACTCTCTTCTAAAGTGAAACTTTTTTAAAAAATAATTGATTTGGGCTAACCTAAAGTCTATCTCATCTTTTTATCTAAAAAAATTGATTAAAATACTTATAATTTTATTAAAAAGAATCTAATTTTTGCTTTTCCGATTATATTTATTAAGAAAATAAAACAAATTGTTTAAAACAAAAAAAAATTGCAAAAATTACATGAATAAAACCTTTTTTTTCCCTTTTGTACAGAATTTTTGGTTAAAATCAAATTATTCTTTATTTTTCGTCTTATTAAAAATATTTATATACCCTTTATCTAGACAAGTTACTACAACTGACCACAACTAACCACAATAGGCAAATAATCCACTAAAATTATTATTTTATATTCAAATCTATTTCGTGGGAACAAAAAACAATAAGAGATAGACTTTAGGTTAGCCCAAATCAATTATTTTTTTATAAAAGTTTCACTTTAGAAGAGAGTTAGTTTTAAATATCCTTCATAATACAAAAATTATTAAACAATTCTTAAAATCTTATAAATTAATTAGGTATAGTTTTTAAAATTTACCGTAGTATCTCTAACAAATTACGAAATAAGATCAGAAAGGCAAAAATTAATTTTTTTAATAAATTTTTAAGTTTTCTTGACCAAAATGAAAAATGTTAGAATTTTTTCTAAAAATAGTAATTGGAAAGGGGGCATGAGAAGTTAAAAGATATATTCAAGGAAATAGTAAGTCTCTGCTTAATAATTTTAAGTTACTTAACCAAAATGCTTTATTTAAATTGAAAAGAATAATAAATTAAAAAAAATACTTATTTAAAAATTAAAGTCTTATCCTAGAATTTTTAGTGTTTTTATTACTTGTCCATATAAAAATTAGCAAACAATTCAAGAAAATTATAATTTTTAACAGCAAGTGACTTTGAGAACAAAAAATTATAATAAATGTGTTTAAGTTATCCAAAATCAAAATATTTTTCTAAAATTGTTTACTTTTAATGATGGTTAGTTAGAAATCAATTCTAAAAACCTAATAAATGAATAAAGGATACTAAATTAATCTTTTTATCTAAAAAAATTGATTAAAATACTTATAATTTTATTAAAAAGAATCTAAGTTTTGCTTTTCGGATTATATTTATTAAGAAAATAAAACAAACTGTTTAAAACAAAAAAAAATGCAAAAATTACATGAATAAAACCTTTTTTTTCCCCTTTTGTACAGAAATTTTTGGTTAAAATCAAATTATTCTTTATTTTTCGTCTTATTAAAAATATTTATATACCTTTTTATCTAGACAAGTTACTACAACTGACCACAACTAACCACAATAGGCAAATAATCCTATAAAATTATTATTTTATATTCAAATCTATTTCGTGGGAACAAAAAACAATAAGGGATAGACTTTAGGTTAGCCCAAATCAATTATTTTTTAAAAAAGTTTCACTTTAGAAGAGAGTTAGTTTTAAATATCCTACATAATACAAAAATTATTAAACAATTCTTAAAATCTTATAAATTAATTAGGTATACTTTTTAAAATTTAGAGTAGTATCTCTAACAAATTACGAAATAAGATCAGAAAGTCAAAAATTAACTTTTTTTAATAAATTTTTAAGTTTTCTTGACCTAAATGAAAAATGTTAGAATTTTTTTCTAAAAATAGTAAATGGAAAGGGGGCATGAGAAGTTAAAAGATATATTCAAGAAAATAGTCAGTCTCTGCTTAATAATTTTAAGTTACTTAACCCAAAATGCTTTGTTTAAATTGAAAAGGATAATAAATTTAAAAAAAATTACTTATTTAAAAAATTAAAGTCTTATCCTAGAATTTTTAGTGTTTTTATTACTTGTCCATATAAAAATTAGCAAACAATTCAAGAAAATTATAATTTTTTAACAGCAAGTGACTTGTGAGAACAAAAAATAATAATAAATAGTGTTTAAGTTATCCAAAATCAAAATATTTTTCTAAAATTGTTTACTTTTAATGATGGTTAGTTGTGGTTAGTTAGAAATCAATTCTAAAAACCTAATAAATGAATAAAGGATACTAAATTAATCTTTTTATCTAAAAAAATTGATTGAAATACTTATAATTTTATTAAAAAGAATCTTATTTTTGCTTTTCCGATTATATTTATTAAGAAAATAAAACAAATTGTTTAAAACAAAAAAAATTGCAAAAATTACATGAATAAAACCTCTTTTTCCCCTTTTGTACAGAAATTTTTGGTAAAAGCAAATTATTCCTTATTTTTCGTCTTATTAAAAATATTTATATACCTTTTTATCTAGACAAGTTACTACAACTGACCACAACTAACCACAATGGGCAAATAATCCACTAAAATTATTATTTTATATTCAAATCTATTTCGTGGGAACAAAAAACAATAAGAGATAGACTTTAGGTTAGCCCAAATCAATTATTTTTTAAAAAAGTTTCACTTTAGAAGAAAGTTAGTTTTAATAAATTTTTAAGTTTTCTTGACCTAAATGAAAAATGTTAGAATTTTTTTATAAAAATAGTAATTGGAAAGGGGGCATGAGAAGTTAAAAGATATATTCAAGGAAATAGTCAGTCTCTGCTTAATAATTTTAAGTTACTTAAACCAAAATGCTTTGTTTAAATTGAAAAAAATAATAAATTAAAAAAAAAATACTTATTTATAAAATTAAAGTCTTATCCTAGAATTTTTAGTGTTTTTATTACTTGCCCATTTAAAATTAGCAAACAATTCAAGAAAATTATAATTGTTTAACAGCAAGTGACTTGTGAGAACAAAAAATAATAATAAATAGTGTTTAAGTTATCCAAAATCAAAATATTTTTCTAAAATTGTTTACTTTTAATGATGGTTAGTTAGAAATCAATTCTAAAAACCTAATAAATGAATAAAGGATACTAAATCAATCTTTTTATCTAAAAAAATTGATTAAATTACTTATAATTTTATTAAAAAGAATCTAATTTTTGCTTTTCCGATTATATTTATTAAGAAAATAAAACAAATTGTTTAAAACAAAAAAAAAATTGCAAAAATTACATGAAAAAAAAGTTTTACTTTAGAAGAGAGTTAGTTTTAAATATCCTTCATAATTCAAAAATTATTAAACAATTCTTAAAATCTTATAAATTAATTAGGTATACTTTTTAAAATTTACCGTAGTATCTCTAACAAATTACGAAATAAGATCAGAAAGGCAAAAATTAACTTTTTTTAATAAATTTTTAAGTTTTCTTGACCTAAATAAAAAATGTTAGAATTTTTTTCTAAAAATAGTAATTGGAAAGGGGGCATGAGAAGTTAAAAGATATATTCAAGGAAATAGTCAGTCTCTGCTTAATAATTTTAAGTTACTTAACTCAAAATGCTTTGTTTAAATTGAAAAAAATAATAAATTAAAAAAAAAATTACTTATTTAAAAAATTAAAGTCTTATTCTAGAATTTTTAGTGTTTTTATTACTTGCCCATATAAAAATTAGCAAACAATTCAAGACGATTATAATTTTTTAACTGCAAGTGACTTGTGAGAACAAAAAATAATGATAAATAGTGTTTAAGTTATCCAAAATCAAAATATTTTTCTAAAATTGTTTACTTTTAATGATGGTTAGTTAGAAATCAATTCTAAAAACCTAATAAATGAATAAAGGATACTAAATTAATCTTTTTATCTAAAAAAATTGATTAAATTACTTATAATTTTATTAAAAAGAATCTAA
The DNA here is from genome assembly GCA_019359885.1 of Listronotus oregonensis. Taxonomy (NCBI): domain Eukaryota; kingdom Metazoa; phylum Arthropoda; class Insecta; order Coleoptera; family Curculionidae; genus Listronotus; species Listronotus oregonensis. The sequence continues at coordinate 6,944 of JAHBCN010026247.1, read as the reverse complement.
TTTTTGCTTTTCCGATTATATTTAATAAGAAAATAAAACAAATTGTTTAAAACAAAAAAAAATTGCAAAAATAAAACCTCTTTTTCCCTTTTGTACAGAAATTTTGGTTAAAATCAAATTATTCTTTATTTTTCGTCTTATTAAAAATATTTATATACCTTTTTATCTAGACAAGTTACTACAACTGACCACAACTAAACACAATAGGCAAATAATCCACTAAAATTATTATTTTATATTCAAATCTATTTCGTGGGAACAAAAACAATAAGAGATATACTTTAGGTTAGCCCAAATCAATTATTTTTTAAAAAAGTTTCACTTTAGAAGAGAGTTAGTTTTAAATATCCTTCATAATACAAAAATTATTAAACAATTCTTAAAATCTTATAAATTACTTAGGTATACTTTTTAAAATTTACCGTAGTATCTCTAACAAATTACGAAATAAGATTAGAAAGGCAAAAATTAACTTTTTTTTAATAAATTTTTAAGTTTTCTTGACCTAAATGAAAAATGTTAGAATTTTTTTCTAAAAATAGTAATTGGAAAGGGAGCATGAGAAGTTAAAAGATATATTCTAGGAAATAGTCAGTCTCTGCTTAATAATTTTAAGTTACTTACCCAAAATGCTTTGTTTAAATTGAAAAAAATAATAAATTAAAAAAAAATTACCTATTTAAAAAATTAAATTCTTATCCTAGAATTTTTAGTGTTTTTATTATTTGCCCATATAAAAATTAGCAAACAATTCGAGAAAATTATAATTTTTTAACAGCAAGTGACTTGTGAAAACAAAAAATAATAATAAATAGTGTTTAAGTTATCCAAAATCAAAATATTTTTCTAAAATTGTTTACTTTTAATGATGGTTAGTTAGAAATCAATTCTAAAAACCTAATAAATTAATAAAGGATACTAAATTAATCTTTTTATCTAAAAAAATTGATTAAAATACTTATAATTTTATTAAAAAGAATCTAATTTTTTGCTTTTCCGATTATATTTATTAAGAAAATAAAACAAATTGTTTAAAACAAAAAAAAATGCAAAAATTACATGAATAAAACCTTTTTTTTCCCTTTTGTACAGAAATTTCTGGTTAAAATCAAATTATTCTTTATTTTTCGTCTTATTAAAAATATTTATATACCTTTTTATCTAGACAAGTTACTACAACTGACCACAACTAACCACAATAGGCAAATAATCCACTAAAATTATTATTTTATATTCAAATCTATTTCGTGGGAACAAAAAACAATAAGAGATAGACTTTAGGTTAGCCCAAATCAATTATTTTTTAAGTTTCACTTTAGAAGAGAGTTAGTTTTAAATATCCTTCATAATACAAAAATTATTAAACAATTCTTAAAATCTTATAATTAATTAGGTATACTTTTAAAATTTACCGTAGTATCTCTAACAAATTACGAAATAAGATCAGAAAGGCAAAAATTAACTTTTTTTTAATAAACTTTTAAGTTTTTTTGACCTAAATGACAAATGTTAGAATTTTTTTCTAAAAATAGTAATTGGAAAGGGGGCATGAGAAGTTAAAAGATATATTCAAGGAAATAGTCAGTCTCTGCTTAATAATTTTAAGTTACTTAACCCAAAATGATTTCTTTAAATTGAAAAAAATAATAAATTTAAAAAAAAAGTTACTTATTTAAAAAATTAAAGTCTTATCTCAGAATTTTTATTGTTTTTATTGCTTGCCCATATAAAAATTAGCAAACAATTCAAGAAAATTATAATTTTTCAACAGCAAGTGACTTGTAAGAACAAAAAATAATAATAAATAGTGTTTAAGTTATCCAAAATCAAAATATTTTTTTAAAATTGTTTACTTTTAATGATAGTTAGTTAGTATTAAACAATTCTTAAAATCTTATAAATTAATTAGGTATACTTTTTAAAATTTACCGTAGTATCTCTAACAAATTACGAAATAAGATCAGAAAGGCAAAAATTAATTTTTTTTAATAAATTTTTAAGTTTTCTTGACCTAAATAAAAAATGTTAGAATTTTTCTAAAAATAGTAATTGGAAAGGGCATGAGAAGTTAAAAGATATATTCAAGGAAATAGTCAGTCTCTGCTTAATAATTTTAAGTTACTTAACTCAAAATGCTTTGTTTAAATTGAAAAAAATAATAAATTAAAAAAAAAATTACTTATTTAAAAAATTAAAGTCTTATTCTAGAATTTTTAGTGTTTTTATTTAAAAACAATAAAAATTTGAGATAAGACTTTAATTTTTAAATAAGTAACTTTTTTTTAAATTTATTATTTTTTCAATTAAAGAAATCATTTTGGGTTAATAACTTAAAATTATTAAGCAGACTGACTATTTCTTGAATATATTTTAACTTCTCATGCCCCCTTTCCAATTACTATTTTTAGAAAAAATTCTAACATTTGTCATTTAGGTCAAAAAACTTAAAAGTTTATTAAAAAAAGTTAATTTTTGCCTTTCTGATCTTATTTCGTAATTTGTTAGAGATACTACGGTAAATTTTAAAAGTATACCTAATTAATTATAAGATTTTAAGAATTGTTTAATAATTTTTGTATTATGAAGGATATTTAAAACTAACTCTCTCTCTAAAGTGAAACTTTTTAAAATAATTGATTAAGGACTAACCTAAATTATTCTATTGTTTTTTCACGATAGATTGAATAAAATAATAGTTTTAGTGGATTATTTGCCTATTGTGAGTTAGTTGTGGTCAGTTGTAGTAACTTGTCTAGATAAAAAGGTATAAATATTTTAATAAGACGAAAAATAAAGAATAATTTGATTTTAACCAGAAATTTCTGTACAAAGGGAAAAAAGGTTTTATTCATGTAATTTTTGCATTTTTTTTTGTTTTAAACAATTTATTTATTTTCTTTAATAAATATAATCGAAAGCAAAAAATTAGATTCTTTTTAATAAAATTATAAGTATTTTAATCAATTTTTTTAGATAAAAAGATTAATTTAGTATCCTTTATTAATTTATAGGGTTTTTTAGAATTGATTTCTAATAACCATCATAAAAGTAAACAATTTTAGAAAATATTTTGATTTTGGATAACTTAAACACTATTTATTATTATTTTTGTTTAATAAGTCATTTCGCTGTTAAAAATTATAATTTTCTCGAATTGTTTGCTAATTTTATATGGGCAATAATAAAACACTAAAATTTAGGATAAGAATTTAATTTTTTAAATAGGTAATTTTTTTTTAATTTATTATTTTTTCAATAAACGCATTTGGGTAAGTAACTAAATATTAGCAGAGACTGACTATTACCTAGAATATCTTTTAACTTCTCATGCTCCTTTCCAATTACTATTTTAGAAAAAATTTAACATTTTTCATTTAGGTCGAAAACTTAAAAATTTATTAAAAGCTAACTTTGCTCTAATTATTTCGAATTTGTTAGAATATAGGTAAATTTTAAAAAGTATACCTAAGTAATTTATAAGATTTTAAGAATTGTTTAATAATTTTTGTATTATGAAGGATATTTAAATTAATTTCTAAAGTGAAACTTTTTAAAAAATAATTGATTTGGCTAACCTAAAGTATATCTCTTTATTGTTTTTGTTCCCACGAAATAGATTTGAATATAAAATAATAATTTTAGTGGATTATTTGCCTATTGTGGTTAGTTGTGGTCAGTTGTAGTAACTTGTCTAGATAAAAAGGTATATAAATATTTTTAATAAGACGAAAAATAAAGAATAATTTGATTTTAACCAAAAATTTCTGTACAAAAGGGGAAAAAGAGGTTTTATTTTTGCAATTTTTTTTTGTTTTAAACAATTTGTTTTATTTTCTTATTAAATATAATCGGAAAAGCAAAAATTAGATTCTTTTTAATAAAATTATAAGTAATTTAATCAATTTTTTTAGATAAAAAGATTAATTATATACCTTTTTATCTAGACAAGTTACTACAACTGACCACAACTAACCACAATAGGCAAATAATCCTATAAAATTATTATTTTATATTCAAATCTATTTCGTGGGAACAAAAAAATAAGATGACTTAGTTAGCCCAATCAATTATTTTTAAGTTTCATTTAGAGAGTTAGTTTAAATATCTACATAATAAAAATTATTAAACAATTCTTAAATCTTATAAATTAATAGGTATACTTAAAAGAGTAGTATCTAACAAATTCGAAATAAGACAGAAAGCAAAAATTAAGTTTTTTAATAAATTTTTAAGTTTTCTTGACCTAAATGAAAAATGTTAGAATTTTTTTCTAAAAATAGTAAATGGAAAGGGGGCATGAGGAAGTTAAAAGATATATTCAAGAAATAGTCAGTCTCTGCTTAATAATTTTAAGTTACTTAACCCAAAATGCTTTGTTTAAATTGAAAAAATAATAAATTAAAAAAAATTACTTATTTAAAAATTAAAGTCTTATCCTAGAATTTTTAGTGTTTTTATTACTTGTCCATTAAAATTAGCAAACAATTCAAGAAAATTATAATTTTTAACAGCAAGTGACTGTAGAGAACAAAAATAATAATAAATAGTGTTTAAGTTATCCAAAATCAAAATATTTTTCTAAAATTGTTTACTTTTAATGATGGTTAGTTAGAAATCAATTCTAAAAACCAAATAAATTAATAAAGGATACTAAATTAATCTTTTTATCTAAAAAAATTGATTAAAATACTTATAATTTTATTAAAAGAAAAAAATTTTTTTTGCTTTTCCGATTATATTTATTAAAAAAAAAAAACAAATTGTTTAAAACAAAAAAAAAAAAAAAAAATTACATAAAAAAAACCCTTTTTTTTTTTTCCCTTTTTCAGAAATTTCTGGTTAAAATCAAATTATTCTTTATTTTTCGTTTTTTTAAAAAAATATTTATCCCCCTTTTTTTATCTAGACAAGTTACTACAACTGACCACAACAAACCCAAATAGGCAAATAATCCACTAAAATTATTATTTTATATTCAAATCTATTTCGGGGGAAAAAAAAAACAATAAGAGATAGACTTTAGGTTAGCCCAAATCAATTTTTTTTTTAAAAATTTCACTTTAGAAGAGAGTTAGTTTTAAATATCCTTCATAATACAAAAATTATTAAACAATTTTTTAAAAAATCTTATAATTAATTAGGTATACTTTTAAAATTTACCGTAGTATTCAAACAAATTACGAAATAAGATCAGAAAGGAAAAAATTAATTTTTTTTTATTAAATTTTTAAGTTTTTTTTTGACCTAAATAAAAAATTTTAAAAATTTTTTTTTCTTAAAATAGTAATTGGAAAGGGGGCATGAGAAGTTAAAAGATATATTCAAGGAAATAGTCAGTCTCTGCTTAATAATTTTAAGTTATTAACCCAAAATGTTTTCTTTAAATTGATAAAAATGAAAAATTTAAAAAAAAAAAATTTCTTTTTTAAAAAAATTAAAGTCATCCTTAAATTTTTAGTTTTTTTATTACTTGCCCATATAAAAATTAGCAAACAATTATTTAAGAAAATTATAATTTTTCAACAGCAAGTGACTTGTGAGATCAAAAAATAATGATAAATAGTGTTTAAGTTATCCAAAATCAAAAAATTTTTCTAAAATTGTTTACTTTTAATGATGGTTAGTTAGAAATCAATTTTAAATACCTAATAAATGAATAAAGGATACTAAATTAATCTTTTTATCTAAAAAAATTGATTAAAATACTTATAATTTTATTAAAAAGAATCTAATTTTTTGCTTTTCCGATTATATTTATTAAGAAAATAAAACAAATTGTTTAAAACAAAAAAAAATGCAAAAATTACATGAATAAAACTTTTTTCCCCCTTTTGTACAGAAATTTCTGGTTAAAATCAAATTATTCTTTATTTTTCGTCTTATTAAAAATATTTATATACCTTTTTTCTAGACAAGTTACTACAACTGACCACAACTAACCACAATAGGCAAAAAATTTCCACAAAAATTTTATTATTTTATATTCAAATCTTTTTTTCGTGGGAACAAAAAACAATAAGAGATAGACTTTAGGTTAGCCCAAATCATTTATTTTTTTAAAATAGATTCACTTTAGAAGAGAGTTAGTTTTAAATATTTTTTCATAAAAAAAATTTATTAATCAATTCATAAAATCTCATAAATTAATTAGGTTTACTTTTTATAATTTACCGTAGTATCTCTAACAAATTACAAAATAAGATCAGAAAGGCAAAAATTAACTTTTTTAAATATAAATTTTTATGTTTTTTAAATTTAAATGAAAAATGTTAGAATTTTTTTCAAAAAAATAGTAATTGGAAAGAGAGCATGAGAAGTTAAAAGATATATTCAAGGAAATAGTCAGTCTCTGCTTAATAATTTTAAGTTACTTAACCCAAAATGCTTTGTTTAAATTGAAAAGAATAAAAAAATTAAAAAAAAATTACTTATTTAATAAATTAAAGTCTTATCCTAGAATTTTTAGTGTTTTTATTACTTGCCCATATAAAAATTAGCAAAAAATTCGAGAAAATTATAATTTTTTAACAGCAAGTGACTTGAGAAAAAAAAAAAAATAATAATAAATAGTGTTTAAGTTACCCAAAAAATCAAAATATTTTTCTAAAATTGTTTACTTTTAATGATGGTTAGTTAGAAATCAATTCAAAAAACCTAATAAATGAATAAAGGATAGTAAATTTAATTTTTTTTATCTAAAAAAATTGATTAAAATACTTATAATTTTTTTAAAAAAGAATCTAATTTTTGCTTTTCCGATTATATTTATTAAGAAAATAAAACAAATTGTTTAAAAAAAAAAAAAAAATTGAAAAAATTACATGAATAAAACCTTTTTTTTCCCCTTTTGTACAGAAATTTTTGGTTAAAATCAAATTATTTTTTATTTTTCGTCTTTTTAAAAAAAATTTATATCCCTTTTAAATTAGAAAAATTACTACAAC
>JAHBCN010026246.1:0-10800 GCA_019359885.1 Listronotus oregonensis | reverse complement strand
CTCTCAACTGGTATGTTAGTAATTACATTTTTTATCAAATTTATAACACTGGGACTTAAAGTAGGTGTAACATTTCCTTTGCTCTGATCTTTGATTTTACTTGGTTGCCACAAATGCTTTTATGGGGTTAAACATACAATGATACGGAGGAAGCCGTAAGACAGTATGCCCAGCCTGTTCAGCCAAATTATCACATACATATTGATTTTTAATTGCATATGAATTTAGGACTTTCAAAAGATGCGTTTTTTTGTAACTAAATAAAAAATAAATATCATTTTCTAACAAATATTCCTGGATTTCAGTTTTTGAACTTGATAAAGCTGGTGCTTTGTGTAGCAGACGGCTGTGGTAGCTTGCGTTATCCATGACAATAACACTGTTGTTGTAAGGTAAATTATGGATCTGTTTTCTAACCTATATCTTTTAATTTCTTGAAGGTAATTAAATCTCAAGTGGCCCTGCAATTCCATTACTATTGTCTTTTGTCTATTTTGCGGTATTTAAATCCCATTTTACAAACAACTCTATGGAGGTGGAACGGTTAATATTAAATTGGTTTCGTCTTCGTCAGCTTCTTTTTCAGTTTATCCAAGGTAGGAATAACTCCGCTTTCATAAAGACAATATATTTTTCTTCTTATTAGGTCCTAATCACTATTGTCTATACGGTAAGATTGAAAATCACCACGTTTTTTCTTTTGCTCAATTCTTCACTAATAATAATATCCCTTATAGATGATATTGATAGGGTTTCTTTTAAAGCTTCTTGGTTAATTAGACCTCTACCGATTAAAGTTTCATACACATTTTTCCCAACCCGTTTTCCATCTAATGACAAATGATTTCGACGCGACATAGTTATATTCTAGTAAAACAACTTTTTCGAAACGCACAGCAAAAATGGTTATTCAACACTGCCACTAAAATATTAGCCAAAATATTTATATGCCTAATGGTTAATACTCAAGAAATACCTGGCCCACCCCTGCCCTTATGAACAAATGGGTTTACGCAATAACAATAGGTAATAAAATCGTGGTAAAGGTTTATGGGAGTATGGTCCGTCAAAAGCCATAACGATATACTTTGAGACAGACTATACCTTTTCATTGATACCACACGCTTTATATTTATTTTTAAACAAATTGGTTATTTGTAAAAAATTCAAGGTGAACCTTATAAGATTGATGCATTGCACACTTTGTATAAAATAAGTTTTTACATTCCAATCAACTCATTAATTGTTAGGTTGATTACTTTTATAAAAATAATAAATATAATTTTTAAATTATTAGCTAATTGCCCCTTTTTTATTTTTACCCAATATTATTTAACGAAGTACATATTTTAATTTGTAGAATACGAATAGGCTTAGAAACAAATAATGGATGCATTATCTTGTATAAAATTTAAGCAAGAACTAGAAATTATATACTGCCAGGTTTTCGTGTTTAAGAAGTCGGGAACACCAAGAACTGCATGAGGTGGAGCTCCATCCTGCTATCTTATAATGTTCCCTTCCTTATTCTGATAGCAGTTTAGTCCAGGTGTAATTAAATTTCCATTAACAAAAATAATTAATTTTATTAATAATAGAACTCGAGGTATGAACCAAGGTTTTTCTTTGATACTTTTGACACTGTGACACTATTGCTCCTCTTTTATAAAGAAAGGTGAATTTTCGCTGTTTATCTTGGGGGTTGAAAATTTTAGAAGATATATTTAAGAAAATGATATTATAATGACGTTCTGATGTTGTGAAAGCAAAGATAACTCCTCCCCTAGCAGCTCCCAATAGAGCACAGTTGATCTGGGGGAGGCTCATATTATTAGAAAGCAATACAAATGCTATTTTAATAGATATCATTTTTGATAAATACCATTTTGACAGTTGTATACCATTTTGACAGATGTTACTGTCACTAATGTCAAATTTGACATGTGTTATCTTGACAATCTTTTTTAATACATGTTGTTTTAGAGAGATATTATTTTAACAAAACAACCAAAACACATTTTTTAATTTGGGTCAATCAAAAACTGTCATGACAAAAATAAATTTTATTAAACTTATTATTAATAACAAAAATATTCTGGGCGTATATTTAAAGCTGGACACTGTAATTTTTGCTTTATCAACTAGAAAAAAACTATGGATAAAAGCAAAAAAAACTGTGCACATTTGAAATGAGGCAAAGTATTAAAAAACCATCCGTCGCAGGAAAGGACGGCGTTTATCCAAAAATAATGGTATTTTCATTTTCTACGACCTGAAATTGTACACTTACGGGATAAAATCGCATCGTTAAAGTTGCAAAAATGCAAAGACCTCTATGTTGCATTCTAATTTAATTGAATAATTCTTTTTTAAATATACTTGATAGATACATTAATGCATATTGCTTGCTTCACGTATTTTAACGTTTACTATCTCTGCATAATTTAGCTAAAGCAAGGAATCTATACTTAAAGTAATTTCCAGCCAGAGTAAATATAACATGTTCTTAGACTATTAATCACGCATATTATGCTTTGACATTTACTTAAACTTTATTTTTGCTTTTTGCTGCACGACCATTATCCTTAGATTTAGATGATTTATTCTAGTAAAGGAGATTTTGTACGGGGTGTTGAGTTGTCTATTTATTTTACAGTCATACATAATACAGGGTGTAGCAGGCAAACAGCATACAGCTCCTTTATCTAAAAATGGTTAATCGGGAACGGGTCCTTATTTAAGATTACTTAAGAATTTTACTGTTAGTATATCTGTCTCAAAGTTTATCGTTATGGTTTTGACGACCATACCCAATAAACCTTTAAGATTTATTACCTATTGTTATGGGTAAACCCATTTTTCATAAGGGCAGGGGTGGCTAGGTATTTCTTGAGTATTAACCATTAGGCATATAAATATTTTGGCTAATATTTTAGTGGCAGTGTTGAATAACCGTTTTTACTGTGCGTTTCGAAAAAGTTGTTTTACGAGAATATAACTATGTCGCGTGAAATCATTTGTCATTAGATGCAAAACGGTTGTGAAAATGTGTATGAAACTTTAATCAGTAGAGGTCTAATTAAACAAAAAACTTTAAAAGAAACCTGTCATACAAAAACTCAATATCATCGATAAGGATATTATTATTAGTGAAGAATTAACAAAAGAAAAAATAGTGATTTTCAATCTCACCGATAGACAATAGTGATCAGGACCTAATAAGAAGGAAAATATATTGTCTTTATGAAAGCGGAGTTATTCCTACCTTGGATAAACTGAAAAAGAAGCTAGAGAAGACGAAACCAGTATAAATATTAGCCGTGCCACCCTCCATAGAGTTGTTTGTAAAATGGGATTTAAATACCGCAAAATAGACAAAAAACAAGTAGTAATTGCACAGATTACGCATTTGGAGATTTAATTATCTTCAAGAAGTTAAAAGATATAGGTTAGAAAACAGATCCATAATTTACCTTGATGAAACATGGTTCGATCCACGACACAATTTAAAGATGGGTGATTCCAGTCAAAACTGTCATGAAAGCACCTTCAAATAAAGGAAAACGCATTCCATAATACACGTGGTTCAGAAGACTTTGCCCAAATGTTCTGCCAAAGAATATTAAGGATTCTAGCTTGTTATCATGAGGATACGAAATTAAACTGGTTTCAAAATTATCTTTTAAAAAATATTCCAAACAACAGTGTTATTGTCATGGATAACGCAAGCTACCACAGCAGCAAGCCGTCTGCTAACAAAGCACCAGCTTCATCAAGTTCGAAAACTGATATCCAGGAATATTTGTTAGAAAATGATATTTATTTTGAATTCAGTTACAAAAAACGCATTTTTTGGGAAGCCCTTAAATTCATATGCAATTAAAAAACAATATGTATGTGATAATTTGGCTGAACAGGCTGGGCATACTGTCTTACGGCTTCCTCCGTGTCACTGTATGTTTAACCCCATAGAACATTTGTGGAACCAAGTAAAATCAAAGATCAGAGCAGAAAATGTTACACCTACTTTAAGTCCCAGTGTTATAAATTTGATTAAAAAAAATAATTACTAACATACCAGTTGAGAGCTGGAAAAATTCACTACAGCACATTATAAAAATTGGGGACTCTCACATTTCTATACAAAACAACATAAATCCTATTGTAATTAGTCTCAATGATGACTCTGATAGTGAAACAGAATTAGATTTAGATATTTAGAATAAAAATGTAATTATGTATAGATAATGCAGTTATAAATTTATTAAATCTTTGCATATATTTAATTTCTTAATGTAATTTTAAGATTATACTTACCTAAATAAACAATAAATTATAAATCTTTATATTATTAAAGTCCGTCCCTAATGTTCTGTCCTTTAATACCTACCGATCCGCAGTTTTATTGCTGTCGGCAGGTATAATCCATAAATGAAGGCAAGAGCTAACACGGTATACTTTGAGACAGACTATACAATTTGTGTAGTAAACTTTTATACTTAAAAGTACCTTTAGAAATAAAATATTAATATGTGCTTGCTCCTATAGTAGAATAGAATATTTTAAAACTTTAAAGCTTTAAGTTTCTGAAATTGTAACAAGTGCAGGATAATGCAGATATTTCTTTACAGAACCTCCAAATAATCTTGGGTTGGGCACCAAAAATATTGTCCAGTGTTATACCTTTTTCTCAGGTTCTCAGTCGCAAAGAATCGTCTAATACTTATCCTTTACTTACGAGCGGTCAGGTTTTGCGAAACAAAGAGTGATTTAACCTTGTGGGCGTTACCTTTTAAATGGCAAACGCTGATAACCACACCAGCTTCGAAAAACCTCGCATTTTTTGAAGCCAGGAGGTACTTTTCCCCTTTTAATCCGTATTCTCTGTGTTATATTAGATCCGAGTTTGCTTGGAATACTGTTTTCATGTCTAAGGAATTGCATTGTCCATAATCTATACAGTTTAGAAACAAAAGAATAGGGGGAGGTGGGAGGTAAGAGTCCTTTCCAATTGGAATGCAAAGAAATGCATGAGGGGGCACTCTGTATTTCTTGATAGGAAGCTGAAGAAAAACGCCGTGAAACGGTTCTTCTTGGATGAAATTAGGAACGTCATTCCAGAAAACTCTCACAAGGTAAAATTACTTTTTGTTCTGCAGAACTTAGCACCTTATAAGTAAATAATGACTACTGACATACTTTTTTGCGACAGGAAACGTGATTATCTATTTGAGACTTCAATTTTTATATATAATATAAAAGAATCTAAAACCTTTCATTTAAATTATTATCTGACTTATTGTTATAAAGAAAAAAATTATTAGTTTCAAAATTTTTATGTTTCTGCAAAACATTAAATAAGATTTTATTAATATTAGGAATTCTGTCATAGAAATACACATCAGATCTTCTTTTATTTGTATCACATAACTAAAACGAGTAAGTTCTTTTGTGCCATCTGGCCTAATGTGCTTCCTAACTTCCTTTCTACGGTTTTTCAACTTTTTTTTCTTCGTTTTCAGTAATTGTAATGATCATGCTTCTACCTTTCACCAAGTTAATGCTGCGGTATCCCAACGTATATTCTTATTGTTGGTACCACTCTGTATAAATGCAATAAATTCTAGTTTCCGGCGACTTTAAAAGTATTTTCTCTATAGGTACCGGTTACGAAAAAAATTTTGCTCGTATGCAATAATTATTCCACACCTCATCTCGGAGAGTTATTGCAGCCGTGCGTGCTAAACCTAATTAAGATATCTTTCGTAGCAGAAAATCGCCATAGCCTCAAATGATATATATTCTGCTCATAAATACACCCATTATGACTGCTAAAATATGATTTTTACGAGGTGTTACACTCTAAAGATAAAATATATATTTAAAATATATTACGCACTTCGAGTAGGCGATAAATTATTTATATCTTAAGGGTTAATTTCAAAGAGATAAAGGAAACACAGTCGCTGCTATTTATATTAAAATTGTTTCACAACAATCTAAGCCAGTCAGTAAAATTGCTTTCCTGATATGGAAATTTGCCTACACTGGTTTAAAACCAAAATCAGCGTACTGACCATATTGGCGGACTGATTTCGTGAGTCTATCGTGTCGTTTTTTTTTTCTGGCGTAGAACCCGGTCAAACCAGTTAGGTTCCTTTGAGTATGTCACCGGGCACATGACATCGTATTTTACGACATTTTTTTGTGGTCTTGAACTTTTTAAATTAATAAAAAGTGATTTTTTTGAAATTTAACAAAAATATATTTTTTTTCGTTTCCACAGCCATAACTTTAAAACTATCAAAGATACCAAAAATTTTTTTGTGTCAAATTAAAGCTCACACTGTAGCGCTTTTAACCTGATAAATTGTTTGGGCACAATTTGCACTTTCATCCCTTTAAAAATGAGATAAACTGAAAATATATATTTTTTGTATTGAAATTTTCACCAATCGATAAACTTTTTTATTTTTGAAAATATTTTCATACATGCAGCAAAGAAAATATAGCCAATTAATACCAAAAGTTTTTGAAAAAAAAATTATTTGTAAGAAAATTGTGTATGATGGATACAAATCTGTTTTACAAAGACCTAGAATACAAGGGTTGTTATCATTACTATCAAGTGCTGAAAAAAGGCAGGACAATCTAGCAAAAGAAATTCTGTCAAAAAAAATGATATTTTAAAGGGCGAAATTAAAATAAAATATCATAAAGACTGTCGTAAATCTTACACAGATTCTCAAAACTTTTAAATCATAATTTGAAATTAAACAGTGGCGCCGGTCCTTTAAATTATTGTGACACTAAACTTAAATGCGATATTTTCAATATTAGAAAAATGTGTTTTTTGCAACAATAGTAAAAAAAAAAAAAACAAGAGTTAAATAAAAAATCTGTTTAAACAAGTAATTTAAATATTATTATGTACCTGCATAGTATAGTTGGTAACTTTCTATTAGTTTATATTTTGTACTGAAACAAAATACGAATTTCAATTTTATCCTTATAAATAATGTTTAGGGTATTTATTTTTTTACATAGTACTAAATCTTTTAAGGTAGTAGAAAAGCTACCTATCAAAAAATAATAAAGCTGCCAGAAATAGAAATGACAAATATGATATCTAAATTACGTGGCTATGAAGATTTATTTGCGTTTGATGAGAAATATCATAAATTATATTACAGCCACTTTCATCTCTGAAAGAAACATAAAATCGCCGCACAAAAATAGGAAAACGGTTTCCGAACCTATCCGAAAATTTGACAATATCTACCCTCTTCTGCGAGTATTGGTAGTGATGTTCAGATAGATCTTTTACTTCCTAAAGAAATGTCCAAAATTTAAACTTTATAGTAGTTATGTAGTACAAGGCTTTATGTCAACCCAAAATTGAATTTCCAACATGTACTTGTGTGAAAGAAGGCCTAAAATGTTGTAAGGAGTGTAAATCTCGTTCCTGCATTAACATTATTAAAGATTTTGAGGCAAAAATGGATTAAATTTACGAAAAATACTAATAATGATATAAATAACTACTTACTTATTACATTTTTGGGCTGGTAAAGAAAATCACCCACGGAATTGGACGATTTTTAAATTTGCAATGTAAAATATACTTTAAGTATTATTATTTAAGGCAAAAAAATGCGGATGATGTGGTTTTCACCAAGAAAAGAGCAATAAAAATTCTAAGAATTGGTCATTATTTGACATTTTATTTAAAACTGTTTACGATTTACATGTAATAAATACATGCACCTCTTTAAGACCTTTACAGTGTTGCAAACGGAAATATTATTAATTTATAATAAAAACTTTGTCATTACCATTAGGATAAGTTTCATTAAATCAAAAATTTTGAAATTCAGCCAGTTACAAATAATAAAAAAAAAAGCCGCTTTAACTAACCAGCAGTAATTTATGACCGACCAGAAAGGCGCATTTATAAAAAAAAAAAAATTACAATTTAACGAGGAAAAACCTAACCGGAACTAACCAAAACTAGGTAATAGTTTGAAAGTTGTTGTTTGTTAGTTCTGGTTAGTTTTATATAAAAAACAACCTTCAATAATAACAAATTATTACAATTAGACATGTCAAAAAACGGCATCGTATCATCTCTTTATATGGAAAAAAAGAGGTTTTATATATTTCTGTTTAAAAAGGACGTTTAACGAAGCCCTAGTTTATATTTTATGTACTATATTTCTTAAATTTAATAAAAAGACATAAAGCATCCGCAATTTTTTGTTGCTAAAAATGATTCAAAAATAATGAAGTTTTGAATGTATAATCAAAAAATAACGAATCGCGTGGGTGGTTTTCTTTACCAGCAACCAATAAAAATTTAATAAACCTACTAATAGGTGGGTTATTAATAACAATGATTGATATTTTTGTATGGGTTTAAAAATCTACCCACTGTTTTGGATATTTAAAATTTTCCTTTTCTAAACAACTTAAGCACCCCCTTAATCTGCGTTTAAACCTGTTGATAAAACTTTAACTACTCCCACTCCCACCCGGCCGTAAGAAGGGGTTTTTCCCTTTTGTCAGACTCAAAAATATAACAGGAATCTTAAAAATTTTTGTTTTAAAACTTTTTTTAAACATTACCAAATTTGTACGCAGCATGTATTATAAATTTTAATAAAAACTTTTTTCTCGATTGCCTAAAATTACGCTACTAAAAATAACAATTTGGTTTGGTACTATTTTAAAAATTTAACAAACAAAAAATCAGCTTCAAGTCGACGTTGTTCGAAGCGCTATTGTGTCTACTTTAATCTAAAAAAAAAATAACTTGATAGCATGAATATTATTAGAGATATAGCAGGGGATGTTAAAACGTTTTTATTGAAAACCGTTTTTTTTTGGGTTTTTTTCGAAATAAAAATTCTCGACCACTAAAAAATGTCGTAAAAAGCGATTTCATGTACACAATTACCTTTTAAAATTTCCCCACTAAGTCTGGTTTGGTTCCGCCGGTTTTTTTCTCGATAACTAAGCGACTTTCCTTCCAAATTTTACTCCACTATATACTTTTTGAGGCAACCGACCAAAGGTTGTTTGCCGGTCGGATGATGATCTTACCAATACCAGTGTTGACAAATGCAGTACTTATTTAACTTTCGTTGCTTTAACAAAACTATCGTAATATTAAAATACCTTTATAGATTAAATATCCTAAGTACGAGGTAGGTTTGAAAAGTCCATGCAAAAATAAAAACTACTTACTTGTTTGGGGAAAACCTTTTTTATTTTTCTACATAGTCTCCTTTTAGGCTTATACACTTCGTCCAACAATGTTCCAGTTTTTGATCCCTTCCAAATAATAGGATTTGTCCAAGTCTGCAAAATATCGATCAGTGTTGCAATCACTTCCCCTCGTTTTTCCCACCACCCTTTCCCTTAAAAATTTTTTGGGGGACTAAGCCGTAGAAGTTTAGTCTGGACAATGCGTCCGAAATTTGCTTGCGTTCTATGTGCAGGACCAAAGATTATCTTTTTGCTCTGAGGCGTTTTACCTTTCTAAAGTAATGTTTAATCACCACACGAAATTTTTTTGGGTCCATTTCTTGAAAATATCGACTTCCTTGATTTACACAATGCCAAAAAAACAAAAAATAGACCAATATGGCTGACATTGGGTGCGTTCATTCAACAGATGTTAAAAACATGACCTTGATACCGCCGGGTGCCATCTCTCGGACTTTGCGGACTTTTCAAACCATCCTCGTATGAAGGACTTCTAGCTAGATTTTTTAAATTTTGATCAAAAATTTGGGGTTTTGACCCACACTAAATTTATACCAGATGCTATAGGACCCAAGGGGAACACTTTGGTAAAAAAATTTTGGATTTAAAAAAATATTTTTTACCGCCCTCCAGAAAGAGTTTTAATAAATTCTCAGTTTGTTTTTTTTTTTAAATTTATCAAATTTTATGCAAAACCCCAGTTTTGCAAAATTACCTGGTTTTTTTAAAAACCCTAGCCAGTTAGTTTCTTTTTCTACTTGCGTGCGCAAAAATACACTTTGGCACGGAAACTCTTTGCGCAGCAGTTTGTTTTTGCCGTATTTTTCGATTTTTTAATGTATTAATAACTTCTGGATAAAAAAATATTAAAAAAAGGGTTTAATATTCTTTTTTTTGGGTTTATTGAATTTTAGATACAATTTTTTCCCTTAGAAATATCCCATATCAATTTTCTTTATTATCATTTAAATTTTTTATGCACCATGTATTTCTAACAATTCAAAAAACATCAAAGAGTTTTTTGTTGCTTCAGCAACAAAATAAAACATTTTCTAATGTCACGGAAGCATAAAAAAATTCGGTAAAAAGTTTAAAAAAAAAGTTTCTAAGAATGAAGGAAGAATTGCCAGACGATGTTTTAAACCGGGGCCAACAGACCCTCCGGCAAATCAAAAAAAAGTACGAGAAACAGATAACATTTGAAAATGGGTGAAGAAAAGGCGTAGAACTTTGAAAGAGGAGGTACTTTTGGCCTATTTTCCAAATTAAGCAAGGAATTTAGTCCAAATACTTTATTTCGAAATACTCCATGCTGAAAAGGGGTTTTTTAAAAATCAAGAAAAATTGATATCGGCAAGTTTTATAAGTTAGCAGCATTTATTAAGAAACAAAATTTGGCTTTCGCCAAAAAAGTCAAGGATTTTTTCAAAAGAAGAAATATCTACATTTATTAATGAAGCAACTAAAAAATATATTTTTGATAAAAATTGCGTCCATTTTCGGATTGCCCTAAGGGAAAACCCAAAAAAAACC